>JAVKPL010014357.1:0-85266 GCA_032173675.1 Gastrolobium villosum | reverse complement strand
AAGAAAATAAAAATCATGAGTGATTCACAGGTGGTTACTTCCCAAGTCGAGGGAAAATACCAAGCCAAGGGCCCCCTCATGATGAAGTACCTTCAAAAAGTTAAGGAGCTATTAGCCGAGTTTGACGAGGTGCTGATCCAATACATACTTCAAAATGAGAATAGTAGGGCCGACATCCTATCTAAACTTGCGAGCTCAAAGGGTTCAGGAAACCATCGCATTGTGATACAACAGAGCATCTTAGAGCCGACGTGCATCATGGTGATAACTGAGGCGGAGGATTGGAGGAGGCCAATTGTGGCCTACCTGGAAAAAGGAATCGTGCCAGATGAAACACAAGAGGCTAGAAAGCTCGTGAGGAACTCGTCCTGCTTTACTATAGTAGAAGGGCAACTCTATAAAAAGGGTTTCTACACGCCCATGCTGAAGTGCCTGAGTAAGAATGAGGTCGAATACGTATTGGCCGAGATCCATGAAGGCATAAATGGGCATCACATGGGAGGAAAAGCTCTGGCCAAAAAGGCATTAAGGGCAGGATATTACTGGCCAACTATGGGGGCAGACACAAAGGAACATGTTAAAAGGTGTGAGCAATGTCAGAAGCATGCATTGATCCTTCATGTAGCCCCCGAAGAGTTGCAAGCTATCACGGCACCATGGTCGTTCTTCAAATGGGGAATGGATCTGTTGGGACCTTTCACTGCGGCCGAAGGGCAACTCAAATGGCTGATAGTGGCTGTTGACTACTTCACCAAGTGGATCGAGGCTGAACCCCTCACCACCATTACCTCGGCTAGGATACAGAGGTTCTTTGAAAGAAACCTGATAAGCCGATTTGGACTTCCTGCTGAGATCATCACCGATAACGAAAAATAGTTTACTGATAAAAAATTCCAAGAGTTAATGACTGATTTCAAGATCAGACACCATTTCGCCTCAGTTGAACATCCTCAGATTAACGGACAAGCCGAGTTTGCAAACAAGGTGATCATCAATGGGCTCAAGAAAAGGCTTATTGAGGCCAAAGGAAACTGGGTGCAACAACTACATCTCATCTTGTGGGGTTACAGAACAAGCGTCCAATTTACCACAGAAGAAACTCCCTTCAAGTTGACATATGGATGCGAAGCCATGATTCCGGTAGAGATCGGCAAGCCGTCCTGGAGGAGGGTGCAGAGGTTACGAGGAACGGAAGGCCAAAATGAGGAAGCACTCATTGTAGAACTTGACCTATTGGATGAATGCAGGGAGAACGCTAGATTCAATAAGAAGGTCAGACCTCGGTCATTTAAGAGTGGCGATTTAGTCCTAAGAAGAGCAGACATCGGCAACAAAAATGCCAAAGATGGAAAGCTTGCTGCAAACTGAGAAGGCCCCTATAAGACTAAGGATAATCTTGGAAAGGGAGCCTACACCTTGGAAATGATATCCAAAAAGCCAGTGAAGAGGACTTAGAACGCGGACAAGCTGAAGGTCTACTATATTTAGGCTGGAAGCTCAGTCAATAATTAGATTTACTTCTACGAAAATAATACGAGTTCTTAAGCTCAGTCAATAGGTAGATTTATTTCGAAACAAATAAACGAGCTATGAAGCTCAGCTTTGTAAAAAGATTTCATTTGAAATGCAAATAAATGAGCAGTTGTTTAAATTCTATCATCAATGCATATCAACTTCTATTTAAGCCTCGGGTGCTTCACGATCAAATAAATAATAGAAAATTTTGTTGACGAACAAAAAACAAATATATATTCTAGATCGGACAACAAAAAATCCCCGTGATTCGCAAGTCGAATACGACGAGATCAAACTTGAGAAATAAATCAATGATCTCAGAAGTATAAAATTGAAACTCATAAGTTTTAAAACCGACCTAAAGCGGCAATTTTTTTCAGACAATATAAAAAGGGCTCCAAGGCCCCAAAAGAAAATTACAAAACAAGGTCGGTATTCCGACCCTTTCATTTTGCTGCCGGAAGAGTGGTGATCTTGCGAGTTTTGGGTTCAGTCTCTTCTTCGGCGGAGTCGAAGCCCGGCGTCCCGGGAATGATCACACCATCCCTCACATCATAGGAGACGTCCATGCCATTAGTAATAAGGCCAGGATTTAAAACCCGGGCTTGTGCAATTGCATTCTCAAAAGCTTGGACGGCGGCATTTACGACCACGGCTTTAGCCTCTTCAAAATCTGCTTTAGCCTGGTTAAGGTCGGCTTGCAATTCCCGGAGCTGGGCATCCTTGTCCGCCATGGACTTAGAAAAGGTCTGCTTCTCAGCACTCAAGCCATCTGCTCGGATGGTGGCTGACTCCAAATCTTTCCTCACTCTATCCAGCTCGGAAGATAGTTCTTGAACCTTGACCTCTAAATCAGATTTCGACTTGCCCAACTCTTCTACCTTAGCGGAGATAGACGATTTGGCAGCAATGGCTAAGTCCAGATTTTGAAGGTGGTCTTTAGAGAGTCCTCTTCCATCCGCGACAGCATGGCCCTCACAGTAGAGGTCAAGCCCGAGTTAACAAAGAGGCTCGGAGGAGGCTTCAAAGCAGCTCTAAGGCGGTCAGAAACCCCCGTCCTCCATAATTCCCCAGGCTCTAGGCTGATTAGATTCTTCTGAGGAGCGGTGGGGGGAGCTGGACACGGAGAAGAGGGAGGGGCTTGAGCATCAGCCATCACCACCTCAGCGCTTGTTGAGCTATCGCCAAGAATGGTATCTATCTGTCTCCTCTTTGGAGCCTCGGGCTCAAGGGAAGCAGCGTCTTTCGTTTTCCCCTTTGCAGACTTCTTAGGCAGAAACTTCTTGTACTCGGCAGAGGTTATGCTGACTGCAAAAGAGGGTCGAAAATCTCGAATCAAGATACGATATACAAACTACGACAAGTATAAATCATACAAACTCGAAGTACATACCGAGCTCATAAAGGGCATCATCCCCAAACTTATCTACAATCCGACTTAAGTCAATAATGCAGTAATCATCAACATATTCAATCAGAACGCGCACCGCCAACCTTTCTGACTTGGAAAGAGCGGCCAAATGGGTGGCATAATCTTTGGGACGCCTTCGATAATGTTTCTGCGTCCAATACAGCTCGAACTGACATGATATATTTCCATCGTCCAACAACTCTTTACCAAACCACGGAAGAGTGTCGGAACGAGATGCCACTTTAAAATAGGCATCTTTAAAGACTTTAAAGGATTGGGAGTAAGGAATGAAGATACCCCTACCAGGAGTACCTCGAAGGGTAACCACCCCTTTCTTTCTCTTGCCTCGGCACCAGTCCGAGCTGTGTATACATAAAAAAGAAAGTAGAAGAGAGAAACTATACAAGGTAAGCAGAGGTAAGTGCACACTTGCTCAAAACCTCGGATGAAAGCCCAAGAATTGGGGTGAAGTTGTGAGGGTGCAACCCTAATGCGTCGGAGCACTGCCATCTGAAATTCGGTGAATGGAAACCGAATTCCGAGCTTGGTAACTAGGTCTCGGTAGAAATAGAAAAAGCAAGGGCCATCCAATATAGGACCTGTACATACCGGATGATCACCTGTGGGAAGAATGTCGACCCCGCTAGGGTTTCCAAAAGGAAATTGGGCTACGTCGGCCGGCGTCAGAACGGACCGTAGTTGAAGGATCTCTAGAAGGACCCAATTCTGAACATCAGAATCCCCCATTATCACGTCCCTGGAACACGAAGGAGTAGGGTCAGTACAAAAATCGACCTGATCTGACCCCGGGTCATCTAGGTCAGGCGGTAAGGAGTTTGGACTCCAAGAAAAAGGGATGGAATCGTCAGAACTACTAATGAGATCGACGAAAGGCACCTGACTAGAAGCTGAATCGTCAAAACTTGAGGGAACATCCGACGTGGGAAAACCCAGTTCGGATGAAGAAAGACTTAAAGAGCTATCACTCAACCTAAAAGGAGGAATCCAGCTTAGAACGGACCCCGGACCTGGAGCTACTTGTGAGGATGGTAAAAAATAAGATAGGGGAACTGGATCAGGAGAGGAGCCCAACCCAGAAGGCGATGGGTTAGGGACTGAGAAGGAAACACTTCTATCAAAGTTAAGTTGAGAGTGATCACCCCATCTCCCTCTCCGTCTTCTACCTCTCCTACCACGAACACCTCGGGAAGCCCGACGAACTCCTCGGTGACTTCGGAGTAGCTGCTGGAGCTTCTCCTCTTCTGTGTATTCTTTACCATAGAACCAGTACTGAACGGATCTAGGAAACTCTTTTATAATTTCCTCGGGTACCTCCCCCCTATCATTTCGGCCAATAGCCGCACCAGAAGAACCAGGAATGTCCATTATCCACTTCAGAATGGGAAGTTCAGAAAACACTCTTCCCCAACAAAAATATGAACAAATACTTGAATCAAAAAGTGTGAAAAGAAAAAGAAAGATACCTGGTTTTGATAAGGACTGAGAAGAAGGTTAACAAACTCGAAATGCCTTGACAACGAGGAGAGACCTAGAAAACTCAAAGAAATGTGCCTGAAGGTGCAAGAGAAGGCAGTAGAAAGTAAAAATCTTCTACCAATTTTCAAACTGGTATTTAAAGGACGAAAAAAGCATGAAGCTCGAAGACCAAGAGGTTTTCCCAAATGGCTGTGGAACGAGGGGCAAAAGAGGGATTTCACCCTGCACGCATTCAATGCGTTCAATCATGACCTATGCCAGGCTCAACATAGCATACCTTGCACGATGCACGAACCGCCAATGAGTGGAGAACACGTGGATCACTATAACCGTCACCGCAGGCCTGAAATGAAAGGTCAGGGAAATGCAATAAGATCAAATCCCGACCTCCAAGCTCCAATGACGTCATGAGCTCGACCAAGGGTTCTTGAACGAAAATAGAAATTTGGCTAAGACCTTCAACTTGGCCCGATATGAGTAAATCGAAATTTGGATCAAACAAATACCTAAAGGTAGGAAACGAGTTCAGGTAAAATTCGACATGCTAAAGCTTGGAGTCATATGCTAGCACTAGGAAAGATCGAGGAGCATTACTCGTGATCTCGGCAAGAACAGTCCCGAATTAGAGGAGGGATGTCAGAATAAGTAGAAATTCGAACCCAAGACTGCTAACTGTGAGCAAACTAGATTTGAAGCGATCAAAAATCACCTCGGCATTCCGACCTTCGGGATACCGAGCTGGGGAGAAACTGTTATGGATATGAAGATAATATCCCAACTGCCTGATAGAGATCCCACTAAGAGATTCTTAAGCATCTCAACAACTTTAAACAGCCACAGTTACAGGGTGCAAAATGTGGATGAGATCCCAACAGAAGGGCGGACACATCCGACTAAATGGGGTAGTTCAGAGGGCCTCAATCTCGGAAGATAATCCTATAAATAAGAGCTCAAAGACCCCAGGTAAACACTTTCGAATTATTACCTAATATCACCCACATTGTGCACACACCACCCCTTGGTCGTAAAACCTATTGCTTGTGCGCAGTGATTGGGACCTCGGCTTCAAGCCCAGTATACAGTTGATATACACTATCTCTGAGCGCATACCATACGGTATAGCAATACGGTCTATCCAGGAACAAACAAAAATAAATAGGAATTTAGTATTTATTCAAGAGTCGGCAATTATATCATTTATATCAACTCGAGCGGGAAGACCAGGGGCCCTAATTTTATTTTATTTTTTTTCATTTGAATTGATTTGTATGTGTTAATTCTTTAAAAACTTTTATATTTAGACTTCTAAATAAAATTTTATCGCGTGCAGCCCCTCATTATCTTTTTAATGTATAGTAAATTAAAAATGTTTTTATAATATTATTCAATTTAAAAAAAAAATTCTGCATTCAATTTTATCTTACACTTCGTCAATAAGTTTGACTCTATTAATAACATGAAAAATGTCAAGTCATGAGATAACGTAACATGTTATTGAATATATATATATATATATATATATATATATATATATATATATATATATATATGTTTACATTTATCATTAACATGACACAAAAAAGTTTCCTATATTGTGGGCCACACTTTTTGAAGAAAAAAAAAACTAAGGCACACAAAACAAATTTCTATAACATTACATAATTATTTTTCCTACGACATAACTCTTATAAAACTTATATATATATATATATATATATATATATATATATATATATATATATATATATATATATATATATATATATAACTGTATATAAAATCTTTTTTATACCCACAATCTTCGTGCATTCACGTTCTAACCTCTTAAGGCTGAATATCAAAATATAATACTATTCGAAATTATGGTTGATTAAATAATATAAAATAAATTTAAAAAATTATTAAAATAATATAATTAATCTATTATTAATCATTCAACCCCACAAATATGGAAAAAAATTTATACCCCGAAAGTATTGAATTCAGTACTCTCATTTTCCTTTATTACAAAAAAATTATACGATTTCAGTATGTACTTTTTTGTTTTTTTCCTTTGACTTTGAGTTCTAAGAATGAGATTATTTATTGTGAACCAGGAGTACCATTTTTTAAGTGATCCTCTAATGTAAATAGGAGTGTAAAATTGGAAAAGAGAGAAAATAATAAGAATAAGAAGGAGAAAAAAATTAATGTTGTGAAATGGAACACCAAAAGATTTAGTGATCCTAGACCATATAAAATATTTCCCCAAAGAATTTTCTAATGTGAGAAGTGATACGTACATGTCGGTTGTACATAAGAAGTGCTCGCAAATATGATTTGACCCTAAACTTGTACTCAGTTTTAACATTTTTAAATTAATTATTTTAATAATTTTTTTTGCAATTATATTATATTAATCGATCAGCATTAATTGTCAGCATATATTTGACCCATTAATGAAAAGCATTTTCCATGCTATAGTGAACAATGTTTATCTCTTCTCACTCCTCATTTCCCGTGTTATAGCTTATAACATCCCTCACCCCACCCTTCATAGATTATTGACCTCTCTAACTCTCTCTCTCTCAATATCAATTTACGTAGCTCAATTTTTTGAATGTGTGCAAATGGCGGCGTGTGGTCATATATCTGTCAGGTCCATCAGCCTTATGTTTTTTATGATACCATTGTTACTTCTTAGCTTATCATTCTTATCTCACTCGGTAGCAATGAAATTTCAAGTTGGCGGCAAAGATGGTTGGGTGGTCAAACCTTCGAAACACTATAATAACTGGGCTCAAAGACACAGGTTTCAAGTCAATGACATTCTATGTTTGTCATATAATAACTCTTAATTTTATCTTTACATAGAAATAAGGATTTATAAAAGGGTTATTATATTTATGTTATATTTTTTATGCATTCAGATTTTAAGTACAAGAACGAGAATAATTCAGTCCTGGTGGTGAAGAAAGAGGATTATGATTCATGTAACATCAATTATCCCATTCATAAAGTGGACGATGAGAACTCAACTTTCCTTTTAGACAGGTCGGGTCTCTTTTTCTTTATTAGTGGCAATGTCGATGTAACACCATGTTAACCCAGTTTGTTAACATGTCATCGTATTAAGCCACACTTAATTAAATATTTGCGGGATATCTTTTTCTTTTTAATTATGACGTCATTATCATTATCAAGTTGAATTACTTAATTCATTTTCATAAAACATTGTCTGTATGTAAATTGCAAGACATCTAACTGAAATATCTCATAATTTAAATGTAAAGTGAGTATCTAAGGTCACGGATCTACAACACGTAGTCCGGACAATATCCTTATGTATTATACACATAAAGACAAGTCAATGTGGTATGGACAATTCTCATGCTTACCAAATAAGGCAACATAGCCCCAACGACAGTCTCAACTCAAATATCATAGTACTGACAGAAAACATAAATAGCATCCAATATCCAGTCATGTCAGCATACAGCAAGTATATATCAACTAAGCTATGGCCTCCTGCCACTAGAGGCATCAGCCCCCAAATTACCTGAACCTGAAATAAGCGTCCCCAAACGTGGGGTGAGATCTCTAAACAAGAAATCTCAGTAAGACAAGGGGTCCTCAAGGATCTTCCACCCCAAGCTCACTTACATGTGAAATATAAGTTCAAAAGCATTTATTTAATATAAGTTCCAAAATAGTGCAATGGCGATTACGAGTACAGAAATTATTAGCATCCTACACAATATGATTTTTAAAGAAAATTGCACAAATTATTAATAAATTTTTTAAAATATTCGGTGAGTTTCTTGAAATTAATTATCAAATTATTAAAATGAATTATTAATTAAATTGCACAAATTATTAGTTGTGGTGAAGGAATTCCTCGAGGTGTTTCTTGAGGATTCCTAGTTTTCACCACAGCGGGAGATAGATTTCTCCATTTTTTTACTATTTTTAATCATTCAACCCCACAAAAATGATCTAATCCTACACTGGTACTCACTTTCTCTATTTAAAATTATACTATATTCATCAGTCAGCAAATATATAGTATATCTTTCAAAATAACCAATTTTTCTGACACTGCTTCCAATTTCATGCCATTTCAAACAAGTGTTTGACCCATTGGAAAGCATTTTCCATACTCCAGTCAACAACATTTATCTCCTCTCAATCCTCATTCCTTATATATTATTATATCGTGCCATTATTGCCAGCAAATATTTGTCCCATTGAAAAGCATTTTCCATGCTCTAGTCAACAACGGTTACTTCCTTTCAATCCTTATTTCCCGTTATATATTATTACATCCCTCACCCTCATTCTTATATATCACCCTTCAATCTTCATACATTATTCACCTCTCCAACTCTCTCTCTCCCTGTGTCAATTTGGGTAGCCCAATTTTTGTTACTGTGTGTAAATGGCAGGGTGTGGTTATATATCTGACAGGTCCCTTGGCCTTATGTTTTTTATGATACCATTATTGCTTCTTAGCTTATCATTCTTATCTCACGCATTAGCAATGGTATTTCAAGTTGGTGACAAAGACGGTTGGGTGGTCAAACCTTTGGAAGAATATAATCACTGGGCTGGAAGACACATGTTTCATGTCAATGACATTCTCTGTGAGTCCAATATAAACTCAATATAAACTATATATATATATATATATATATATATATATATAATATTATTTTTACATAAAAATATTGGTATTAAAGGGTTAATATATAATAGGGGTTTATAATTCTCATTTCACTGGAAAAATGAGTTCTCCTGAGACATTGAGATGTATGTTTCAATTTTCTATTTCTTTTTTATTTTTTAAAAAGTGTGGGCCCCATTGTGTATTTGTCTGCTGCAAAATCCGAAAATCTCCTATGACATAAGAGGTGTAAAACCCTATGTAATACATGCTCATTCTATTTTGAATGCATGCAGATTTTAAATATAAGAAAGGGAATGATTCAGTTTTGGTTGTGAAGAAGGAGGACTACCATTCGTGTAACATCACTAACCCCATTCATAAGATGGACGATGGAAATTCAACTTTCCATTTGAATAAACCGAGTTCCTTTTTCTTCATTAGTGGCAACGTTAACAACTGCAAAAATGGACAAAAGCTAATCATCGTCGTCATGTCCGCTTCTCCGACGCCATCTCCATCCAAAGTTTTGGACTCACCAAGGCTACTTCAAGGTTAAGTTGGTGTGTGTTTGGGGTTGAAGTTTTGAATTTTTTATTGTTAATTATAATAATTTAAAAATATTATTATATACTACATTAATATTATTATAATAATCACCTTATATACAAGGGGAAAATGATTTGGTAAAATAACAAAGGAAATTTTAGTAATTTTACTTTCCCTTTGTATCATGTAATTTTTCTAAAATACCCCCTCTCTCTTTTTCCCAAACCTCCAAAACAATAATGTCATTTTAGAATCGCATGAAATACGTTTATCTCAAGAAATATTAATCAGTATATATAAATGTTTTATATATTAATATCATTTCTCCATCACTAGTTTTAATAAAATTGAATATGGAATTTAATTTTAATAGAGATATTATAACCATGATGTCATTAATAAATTTAAGATTATTATATTATTATATTCAATTTCAATAATATTTATTTTAAAAGAATTATTATTTTAAGTTTTATTTTTAGTGTGTAATTAACAGCAAAGTGAAAAATGATATTTTATATTTTTACTTCTTAGCTGCTTATTAAAAAAATTACTTGGGTGTTAGGGAGCAAATTTTTTATTTTATCTTTGGATTTAAAATGTGGATTTTTACAAATTTTTAATAGCGTATTTTTGTTGATGTCTAGATCAACAAAAAGTTTTTTAGTCGAATATTAGGTAATTAATTTAAAATCTACGCAAAAAAGAATACCAAAAAAAAAAAAAAAAAAAACTACGCAGAAATTTCAAAAAATAAAGCTAGGAACCATGAGTATAAAAATTGTGAACTTTGTTCTCATTGCAGGTCCATCAACAAGTTTTCTAGGTGTATTTGTTCCTCCCGGGTACGTCTGTAAATCGCCATGCATAAATTTGGACATTTGTAACCAAAATTGCAATAAGGAAGGGTTTCAGGCAGGGATGGCCTTGTGTTATGGATTTAGTACAAGTGATGAGGTTTGTTGTTGTAAGACGAAATGAGATATAATGTATCCTTTTTTAGTGTATGACACTAAAATAAAACATATAACCAAACTATGTTTTGGTCATGATTAGAGTTAATATGAGTTTATGTAATATACTTGAACTGGATTCTCATTCTATGCAATTTGAAATCAAAGTCATCCCCGTGCTTAAGTTTCAAAATATAAAAGTAGAAAAGCAAATAATTAACTTAATGGCAAAAGTAAATTGCGTATGCAGTTGTATTAACATAAAGATAAACTATTATTGGTTTTTTTAAAGTTAAGTTTACAAAAAATTGCCGTGTAAATATTACATAGCTAAAATAGTTTAAATGTCACAAACACATTATTAACATATGACATATATGTAAGAAATTTTATAAGTAAAGCGTGCTTGAACTTGCTAGGCGATTGTAATGGTTGAGTAATGTTGAAGTGTATGCATGATTGACTAAACAAAACCAATAGGATTCATAGCACCCACAATTCTCAATAATATCTCTATTGAATAAAAAATAGCTAAATAAATTAAGGTTCACAAGTCCCTTAATGCATTACAAAATAGGGAAAAATAAATCTTATGTTATAGGAGAATTCATATCTCATGTCATAGATACATGAAGTGTGAGATCCATCTATTTAAAAAAAAATAAAAAATAAAAAAAATGAGTGACGCGTCTTTTTATGGTGAGTATAGGAAGGGATTGTTTTCTCATGCAACATGAGAAAAACAAACCCCTAAAAAATAATAGTCAATGTAACTAAGCTATTATGATAGAACCATTACAAAAGTATTTTTTCAATTCTTCAAGATAATCTTTGTTGCCAACACTAAGAACCAATGTTATTAAAACCGGCCCTGTCATTGACCCGGTCGAGGTACTGGGTCAATGGGTCACTGGTTCAACCGCATGGTCCGCATGACCCTTTCATTATATGCAATTTTATAATTTATATTAAAAAATTATAAACATACTCAAATATCTATACAAAATGATTAAAATTTCAAATATTTTAATAAAAAAATAATAAATCACATATTATTATACAATAAAGGAACAAACAAAAATATAATGATCGTGATGCGGAGCATTAGGTTCAGAAAATGACATTTCTAACTATAAATTAAATCAATTTTTTTTGCATAGTGCATAATTGCGATAGTACTAGTATTGTAAATACATAACTTATGTTAGTCAATAAGTAAAAAAGTATTCCAATATGTCCATTATGATTATTATTTTTTGAAAAAAAAATTTAATTTTTTTTTTGCGACCGGGTCGGGTCACCGGTTAACCGACTGGGTCACCGGTTTTCATAAAAATCGGCCGGGTCGGACCGTGTCGCACCAGTTCTGATGCATGACTGGTCCGTTGCTTGAACCGGACCGGTTATATGACCGGTTTAACGGTTCCCGGATCGACCCGGCCGGATCGGTCCGGGTTTAATAACACTGCTAAGAACCTCATTTGATGTCAAAACAAAAATTAGGCGACAAATACAATCAGTATTGCTACAGCTGCAATGAATTTCTAGGCAAGTGCCAACAACATTAGTTATTCCTTTTGAATACAATTGAAGCCTATGAAGCACCGACACTTCAAAAACCCTGACGTGTCGTGTCCGACACTTTCCGACACTCTCGGACACTCCGACACTCCCCGACACTCCAACACGCATTATAGAAATTCAAAAAAAGTTCAAATGTTGATTTGTGTTGAGTTTTTAGTTCCAACTATTAGATTCGTTGGATTACGATTATCATTTTATTGAGTTTAATATAAATATTTGGGATATGCTATGTTTCTTTGCAAAATTTATGAATATTATAGGTTTAGATTCATTTTTTTGTTAAATTATTGAATATTAAATATAATATATACTACATAAATTAAAAATATTATTTAATATCAAAACGTGTCCTAACGTGTCGAAATCTAACATTTTTTAGAATTAATGCGTCGGAGTGTCGTGTCGTATCGTGTCACGTGTCCCGTGTCGGCATCGGTGCTACATAGATTGAAGCCATAAACTTTCAGGAAAACACTTTTGCCTTCATTAATCATCTCGTAAACTAAAATCTTAGGCCCTCAACACAGCACTGCTTTCACAACTAAATGAAACCTATACAATTATGCCCACATCTAAATTTCATTACCAACAAAAACAATTAATGATAAAACTTCAGCTCCCCACCAGCCATCATCATCAAGGACCTAAACTACAATCATTATCACATCGCATAACACTCAGATCCCATGATGTATAGCACAGTCAGAATAATTCAAACAATATCCCCGTGGGTGTGAAAAACTATCTCAACAACCATTGTCATTACCATGTACAGCCATAAGTCTCCTCTGAACACTAATATGCGATGTCGTATAGAACCTAGTACTTTATCCAATAGGTGTATAACGACATTTCAGTAGTAAATACTAAGTGCTATGCTACCCAGCACTCTGACCACTAATGCTGTTGCACACCTATTTGTTAGGCACACTTGGCACTTCAAGCAATGGCAGTGACAAACACTTTTCAAATCTGTTACAAATCAAGGAAGTCTATAGAATAGTAATTCATTCATATTTCTTCTATCTCAACAGAGGTCATTATGTACAAAGTATTAGAGTTACAAATAAGTCATAAAACAGGCTACAAATCAGCCATAAATCAAGGAAGAAGATTACAAATGATCAGGAAATTAAAACTTCTAAAATCTCTCCTACAATCTCTCCATGTAACGGATTCCCTATAATTTTTACATAAATTAGTCAATCAAATCAGAAATTAAATCTTTCCAATTATAAAAAGTATATAACTCAACACCCCCTAAAGTTGGAGTATAGATGTCAATCATGTTCAAATTGTCAATTGCACATTGAAAAACTCTTCCGGAAACAACTTTAGTAAATATATCAGCTAATTGATCTTCAGACTTAACAAATAGGAATTGTATAATTTTCTAATCTAGCTTCCCCTTGATAAAATGTCGGTCAATCTCCACATGTTTGGTTCGGTTATGTTGCACAGGATTATTTGCTATTTCAATGGCAGCCTTGTTATCACATTGGAGATTCATTGGTTTGGTATAACAAATTTTTAAGTCTTTTAATACGCTGTTGACCCACAATAACTCACATACTCCTTGAGCCATGCCTCGAAATTCAGCTTCTGCACTTGACCTTACTACTATTTTTTTGTTTCTTACTTTTCCAAGTAACTAAATTACCTTCCACGAAGGTGAAATAGCCTGATATTTTATCTCCAGCCCAATCAGAGTCAGTGTAACCTTCAACACCTGTGACATTATTTTTTGAGAACAACAATCCTCGGCCAGGGGCACCCTTTAAGTACCTCAGAATTCGGTACACTACATTCATGTGATCTATGCTTGGTTTGTGCATAAAGCGACTTACAACACTTACGACATATGCAATATCTGGCCTCGTATGAGACAAGTATATCAGTCTTCCAACCAACCTTTGGTACTGACTAATATTTGCTGACTTTTGATCCAGAAATATTCCAAGCACATGATTCATCTCAATCGATGTTTCTATTGGTTTACACGTGAGCATTCTAGTCTTAGTGAGGAGATCTAGTACATATTTCCTTTGTGAAAGATAAATACCTTGTTTTCATCTTGCTATCTCAATTCCCAAGAAGTATTTCAAGTTTCCTAGAAATTGAACAAAAAACTGATTCTATGAAGGTTGTCATGCACACCTTTATCAATATGGAAATATTGACAATCACAAAACACTACAAAAAAATGTTATTTAGCCACATTTAAAAATGTGGCAAACATTGATAAAAAATGTGGCTTAATTTTTTTACCACATTTTGATTGAATGTGTCTAAAAGTGGTGTTGCAATAATTTAACCACATTTTTTTATTCATTTAGCCGCATTTTGACTGAGTGTGGTAGCCCCTAGGGAGGCCCACAAACCCAATAGGGGGAGGTAACCCCTTTTATTATCTAAAAAAAAAATAAAAATAAAAAATAGGGGAGAGGGGACCTTTAAACATTTTTCAATCTTTATTAAGAACGGTATGTTCAACTTCAACATCTCCTTTTTTGGATCATACACCTCATAACTAAACCCCATTTCAATAGATATCACTAACACCGACTACCTAGTCCTGGGATTCACTTGCAAGCCTCTGATTCGAACCATCTTCCATAAGTCGTTAGCTATTATCCAAGTGATATACCTTATAGAAACCCTCCAATATGTTCAACAGAAATCACATCTTCTTCAAAGGTTCTCCATAACCTACCATGTGAGACCCATCATCTAAGGATGATATCATCTCATCTTTGTAAGTTCGGATCTTGGAAAATATTTTAGGTACTCTCGTTGCACTAATCAGTATATCATTTATTAAATATGGCAAAATGTAACAATTTTATATTACTTATACCTTTATAGCTATTTTTATCTATATCCCACATTTTTCCTTTTCCAGTAATGGAATATGTTCTCCTGCTATACCGAAAAACCTCCCCGGATCTTGTCCCCATCGCCCAAACCTCATTTCCTATGGTACGTGTTCACACATTTAGGTTTGCCTATTATATTTCCTATGCATATATTGTACCCAATGTTATTAAAACTAGCCTGGTCATTGACCCGATCGAGGAACCGAGTTATTGGTTCAGTCAATGGGTCATTGGTTTAACCGCATGATGTGATAATTATATGTAAATTTATAATTTATATAATATAAAAATTATAAATATACTCAAATAGCTAAAAAAATAATATAGTTTCTAAATATTTTAATATAAAAAATAATAAATTAAACATTATTGTCAAATAAAGGATCAAACAAACACATAATGCTTGTGATACTGGTGTTTTAAGTTTAGTAAATGACATCTCTAACTATAAATCAAATCAAAATTCCTTACATAGAGCATAACTGAGATAATATTAGTGTTAGGTCCTGGATAGACCGTATTGTTATACCGTGAGGTATGCGCTCAGAGATAGTGTATATCAGATGTATACTAGGCTTATAGCCGAGGTCCCAATCACTGCGCACAAGCAATAGGCTTATAGCCAAGGGGTGGGTGTGTGCACAACGTGGGCAGTATTAGTAATAGGTTAAAAGTGTGTACATGGGGTTCTTAGGCTCTTATTTATAAGGATTAACTTCCTAGGCTTGGGCCTTTTGAACTCCTCAGATTGTATTAGGATTCAACTCCCTTTCTTTTGGGATGTGACCCTTATCTTGTGCCCTTTGACTATTTAGAGTTGTTGAGATGCTCATGAATCTATCTCTTAATAGATTCTTAGGTGGGTATTTGGGATATGATATTCATATCCATAACAGTTGCCCCCCAGCTTGGTATACCGAAGCTCGGAATGTCGGGGTGTTTACTGGATATCTCGGATCTGATTCGTCCGAGTTCATTGGGTTTAGAATTGCGCTTTTGCAAGTTTGGCGTTGCGACCTTGTCCGGGATCGTTTTGCCGAGGTCGTTTCCGTAATGTTCCTTTTTTATCTTCCTTGACATCATATGTTGAGATCGATTTATAGCACGTTGGTCCGACCTATGCCTTTGGACATAGCTTGGTCTGAGTTTCGAATTCGTCGCGTTTAGCCAAGCTTGAGTTCTTCGGTCATGTTGCGGCTTTCGGCTGTGACCTTATGGCCGAGCTCATGTCTGTCCTGCGATATTGAGACGAGCTTTTAGCTCGGAGTTTTGATCTTATCGTATTACTCTGACCTTTCTTTTCATGCCTGCTATGACGGTTATGAACTTCCACGTGCCATCCCCTCGTTGGTGGTTCGTGCATCATAGAATGAGCATCGTTCTAGGCTTTTACAGGTCATGATTGTGTTTATTAAATGTGTGTAGGGGTGACTTTACCATCCGGCCCCTAGCTCCTCAACCGTTTTGAGGTCCTTTCATCTTCGCGCCTGTGGCTTTTCTCCCTTTAAGTACCAGTTTTTCAAAAGCGGTACAGGATTTTACTGTCATCTGGGTTTTCCTCCTTGCCTTGTCTTCACCGAGTGCTTTCTTTCCTTGCTGTTCGCGAAAGTTCTCCTTGAGTTCACCAACTCCTCTCATTTTTTTTGAGTTTCTTTGTTCACCTTTTATTCAGGTATTCCTTTATTCCCTCTTCGTTTTTGCTCGAACATTTTGGTTCGGTTATCATTTGCATTTCCTTTTGGTTTGAGTATGGATTTACTAGTTGTTTCCGGTTGAGGTGAGGGGAAAATTTGTGTTTCCTTTGAGTCTCCGGGAGTTTAGCTATTATCTTTCTCTGTTTATTTTGGTCTTGGGACTTGATCATGAGTATTCCCAGCACTTCTTCGGGTCCGGCTTCTGGCCACGGTGGTGAGGAAGACGAAGAGGCAGTGAAACGGCTGCCTCGATCAGTTCAGTATTGGCTTTATGGGAGAGAGTATACAAAGGAGGAGAAGCTTGAGCAGCTTCTCCGGGGTCCTCGAGGAGGTTGACGGCATTCCCGAGGTGGAAGCGGCAGAAGAGGTCGGAGAGGGGGGCCGCTAGACTCGGCTTAACTTTGATGCCGGTAGTCCTCCTTTGGCCTCAAATCCCTCATCGGGTGGGTTGAACTTTTCGCCTGACTCGACTCCCTTGTCGTACATTGTACCGTCATCACAGGTCGTCCAGGGTCCGAGGTTCGTTCTAGATTGGATTCCTCCCCTTTAGTTGGATGATAGCTTTTATAGCCTTTCTTCATCGAGCTGGGTTTTCCAGAGTCGAAAACCCCTTCTTATTTCGGAGATTCGGGTTCGAGTCGGGTGCCATTTATTGATCTAGTCAGTAGTTCTGACAACTCCGTTCCATTCTCGAGGAGCCCGTGCTCGTTGCCATCTGATCTAGGTAGTCCCAGATCGGATTTGGATGATTTTCATACTGATCCTCACCCTTCGTGTTCCAGGACCACAGCTATGTAGGATTTCGACGTCCAAAATTGGGTCCTTCTTGAGATCCTTCACATGCGATCTACGATGTCTCCTGCCGACGTAGCCCAACTTCCAGTTGGAGACCCAAGTGGAGTGGACATGCTCCCAGCAAGTGACTATCCGATGTGTGCGGGGCCTATTTTAGACGAGCCCCACTTTTTTTTCCTTTACCGAGATCTAATTACTAAGTTAGGGATTCGGTTTCCTTTCACCGAGTTCCAGATGGCCGTAATTCGTAGACTTCGGATTGCGCCTTCACAACTTCATCCTAACTCATGGGCCTTCATCCGGGGCTTCGAGCAAGTTTGCGCATACCTCCTTCTTCCTTGTACAGTTTGCCTTTTTTTCCATTTTTTGATGTATATACAGCCCGGACTGGGGCCGAGGCTAAGGAGAGAAAGGGTTGGGTTACTCTTCGAGGTGCTCCAAATTGGGGTATTTTTATCCCCTATTCCCAATCTTTCAAGGGTTTTAAGGATGCGTACTTCAGGGTTGTAGCTCGTTCTGACTGCCTCCCCTGGTTTGCCTCGTCTTGGTCAGACAGAGGGGATTTGGCAGGTCGGTTTGAGCTTTACAGGACACAGAATCATTATCAACGGCGTCCTAGGGACTATTCTACTCTGGGGGTAGCTCTTTCCGATTCGGAGAGGCTGGCGGTGTCCATCCTGATTGGTTATGCCTGAAAATTTGGCATTATCTATTTGAGTCGGATAGTAGGTAGATTTGGAGAGGATCTCCTCTGTGAGCTTGGTATGTGACTTTCTTTTATGACTTGTTTCTGACATATCTTATGATTTGAGTCCTGGTCTTTGACCCCTTTTTTGCAGTTAGCATGATGAGTGCCGAATATAAGAAATTATTGCCCAAGAATTCTGGGAAAGGGAAAGCCAAAGAAGTCTCTTCTTCCAACACCAAGGTCACAAAAAAATGACGAGTTGGTGCCATGCTCGACGGAAGTTCGGTAGGCGGTAAGGTGATCATAACTGATGTTTCCTCTCCTTTCTCATCGCTGCTTCCCCCTCCCACCACCGTTCCTCAAGGGAACCTGATTACCCTAGAGCCCGGGGAGTTGTGGAGGTTCGGGGTTTCCTACCGTCTTAGGGCTGCCCTGAAGCCTCCTCCGGAGCTCATTGGTGGCTCGGGCTTGAATTCGACTGTGAGGTCTTTGCTGGCACGGTTGGAGGAGGGTTCTTTAAAGGCCACCTCCTTGCTTCAAACTTTTCAAGATCTCAACCAGATGATCAACTTGTCTGCTGCTTCCAATTCTTCACTCACTATTAAGGTGGAGGAGCTCAGCAAGTCTAAATCTGATCTGGAGACCCAGGTTCAGGAGTTGTCTTCCGAGCTAGACAAAGCAAAGAAAGATTTGGAGTTGGCCACTACTAAAGCGGACAGCTTGAGTGCTGAAAAGCTGACCTTCTCAAAGTCTATGGCCGATAAGGATGCTCATATCAAAAAGCTGCAAACCGACTTTGAGGCTAAAGCCGTGGTTGTAAATGCCGCTACCCAAGCCTTCCACAATGCCATTGCTCAAGCCCGGGTTCTGAACCCCGGCCTTATTACTGATGGCATGGATGTGGCGTATGATGTGAAAGATGGCGTTATTGTTCCTGGGACTCCAGATTCTGAGTTCACTGATAAGGGGGAGATCGGAGCCGAGGTTCCTGCCATTTCTCCACGCGTTGCAGAATGAAGGGGTCGGAATGCCGACCTTTATTTTGTAACTTTGCTATGGGGCCTTTGAGCCTTTTTTTTACTTTTTCTGAACATATTTTCCGCTTTGGGTCAGCTTTAAAACTCATGCTTTAAATTTATTTTCCGAGTTCGTTGCTTTACTTCTCTTTTACTTATATGTCTGAGGTTCAATTTCGATCTCGTGATACTCGACTTGTGGTTTGCCGAGATTTAGTTTACCGATCTAGGGTTATTTTTTTTCGTCAACAAAATTTTTATTCCTTTGTTTGATCGTGAAGCTCTTGAGGCTTCAATTATTTGGGTAGAAATCGATATGCATTGATGACAGAATTGAGGTAACTGCTCATTTTATTTGCATTTCAAATGAAATCTACTTACAAGGCCGAGCTTAAGAACTCATTTTATTTGCTTCGAAATAAATCTACTACTGACTGAGCTTCGGAGCTCGTCTTATTTACGTTGAAGTAAATCTATCTATTGACTGAGCTTAATAGCCCATCTTATTATCTCGAAAGTTGGACTTCAGGCCTAACTATAGTAGACCCTCAGCTTGTCCGCATTCCAAGTTCTCTTTACTGGCTTCTTGGAGACAGTTTCCAAGGTGTAGGCTCCATTTCCCAAATTATCCTTGATTTTGTAGGGGCCTTCCCAATTTGCGGCGAGCTTTCCACCTCTTGCATTCTTGTTGCCGATGTACGCTCTCCTTAGCACCAAGTCGTCACTCTGAAATGACCGAGGTCTGACCTTCTTATTGAATCTAGCAGTTACTAGGCGCTTCGCTATCATATTCTTATATCTGGCGTTCTCCCTGCATTCATCCAATAGGTCGAGTTCTACAGTGAGTGCCTCTCTGTTTTGACCTTCGGTTCCTCGCAATCTTTGTACCCTCCTCCAGGATGGTTCACCGATTTCCACCGGAATCATGGCCTCGCACCCATATGTCAGCTTGAAGGGGGTTTCTTCTGTGGCGGATTGGGTGCTTGTCCTGTAACCCCACAAGACGAGGTGTAGTTGTTGCACCCAATTTCCTTTGGCTTCGAATAGCCTTTTCTTGAGCTCGTTGATAATCACCTTATTGGCAGACTCGGCTTGTCCGTTAGTTTGAGGATGTTCCACTGATGCAAACCAATGTGTGACTTTGAAGTCGGTCATTAACTACTGGAACTTTTTATCAGCGAACTGTGTCTCATTATCTGTGATGATCTCGGCGGGAATTCCGAATCAGCTAATCAGGTTTCTTTCAAAGAATCTCTGTATCCTTGCCGAGGTAATGGTGGTGAGGGGTTCAGCCTCGATCCATTTGGTGAAGTATTCGACTGCCACTATCAACCACTTGAGCTGTCCTTCAGCCGCGGTGAAGGGCCCCAACATGTCCATCCCCCATTTGAAGAATGGCCATGGTGTCGCAATGGTTTGCAGCTCTTCAGGGGGGCACGAAGGATGAGCGCATGCTTCTGACATTGTTCACACCTTTTGACATGCTCCTTCGCGTCTGCCTCCATAGTGGGCTAGTAGTATCTTGCCCTCAGTGCCTTCCTGGCTAGAGCTTTTCCTCCCATGTGGTGTCTATAAGAACCCGCGTTGTTGATTAAGAAAATTAATTAATTAAATATGAGAATTAGGAAATAATTCTATAATTGACCCTAATAATTATTATGAGGCTTTAATAATTATAGTAAGTGAGTAATAATGTTGAAAGTCGCTTTTCGGACGAAAAGTGCAGATACCGGTTCTGCTACCCGGTATAAATGTGTACCGGTGAAGTATCCCAAAAAATTATAAAAAGAGCATGAATATTCCTAGAATAATATGTAGAACATGTAAAATAAGTTTCAAGTCTAAATAATGAGAACTGGTGCTAGAACTAATACTGGCTATGGAAAGCGCGTACCAGAAAGGTGCTCCGAGAAATAAAATAAAAATATGATAAATCTTGTGAAATTGAGTAGGTTAAGAATCCTAAGTTTGGGATTCAAATGCTGAGCGTAGCAATTAACGATAATATTGTGCGTTTAAGACTTAACCGCTATAAATACATTAGTTGGCTCAAAACTCTAAGCCTTAACACATCTTCTACGTGGGTTTTTGGTGGCTGGTCAGCTTAGCACTTTTCTATTGACTCCTTCCCCATTTTTGTGAGCCTTGAAGGCTTTTCTCTTTGATTTCTTCCTCTTTCACCTTGTAAACACTTGAGTGAGTGCTTGGAGAGGGTGAGCTTCAACTGGTGTGGGGTTGGAGTTGTTGTTTGGGGAGAGTTTATGGGCTGACTTAGTGGTTTGGAGGTTGTGGAGTCTTGTTCTTGGCTTGTAAAGCTTCAAGAAGCTACCTTTGAAGAGAAAAGACCAACCTTGATGCCATTTTCGTGTTGTTGTAAAAATAGAACCTTGGAGATTGATTAGTGAGCTCCAAGAGACATTGTTGCTCTGTTTTGAGCTTTGGTAAGCCTTACAACCTTTGATCATGAGTTTAAGTGCTTAAAAATGTAACCTTGATGCATGTTATAATATAAGATGATAACCTAACATTGGTTAATGCTAAACACACCTTAAATCGCATGTTTAAGCTTCTGTATGCATGAAATGAACCACCTTTAGGAAAGATATCTCGTGAAATGCAGAACTGCATTCTGTCGCAAAATATCCGGATATGGGGTTCTAGATATCCGGATATGACCCCGACATATATCCGGATATTCTGGGATTTCAAAGAACAGTAGATGCACTGTTCATACAGAAGGCTATTGGGGGTTTGTGGACCCTAGATTGATGAAGTTGAACTTCTGCAATAATTAAACTAAATCAGAATCAAGTGATTAAGGGCTTGTGGCTTTGTGTGAAGCCTTAAGACATAAATCGTAAGAGGAAAACATAGTCTTTGTGTTTATGCGTTTGAGTTGTGATTATTGATATATTATTGGTCCAAACAGATTGTGATTGTACTGTTTGTGGATGTTGAGCTGTGTGGACTCTTGGCATTGGATTGTTAGCTTGCAAGGTAAGCTTTCGTCTCTTCGGCTTTGCCATTGTTGGTTCCACCATGTCCCATGAGGGGATGGTTTATATGATGATGTTGTTTTCATGTATTATTTGATAAATGTTGTTGGGCTGTTATGTGTAAGTGTCTTATTGATATGCATGTGGTGTTCCACCTATACGGTAAGCCTGAGTGTGTGGTATATACAAGATGGTGAGGCTGTGGGTGAGGTGCAAGCGATGTTCCTTGTACTAACTTTAGGTAATAGACGTATTCCTACATTTCTCTGGCCAGTAGAATAGTTTAAACACACATGGCATGAATATCTGTTGCACTGCATGGTTTTGGAACTGATATTGTTAAACCACTTTTGGAACTTATATTGCACATGTAAGTGAGCTTGGGATGGATGATCTTTGAGGACCCCTTGTCTTACTGAGATTTCTTGTTTAGAGATCTCACCCCACGTTTGGGGACGCTTATTTCAGGTTCAGGTAACCCAGGGGTTAAGACCTCTAGTGGCAGGAGGCCATAGCTGGGTTAGATATTGCTGTTATATGCTGACATGTTGGATGCTGGATATGCCTGTTGCTTTTATGCTTTTAGCTTCAGTTATTTTTTATGTTGTTGTCTGTTGAGACTTGATAAGTTTTGTTGCCTTATTTGGTGAGTATGAGGATTGTCCATGACGCATTGACTTGACTTTATGTTTTAGTTATGAGTTGTAATAATTTATCACGATTATTGTCCAGGCTATGTGTTGTAGCCCTGTGACTTAGATAGCTTTATTTATACATTGAGGTATTTCAATTAGCTGTCCTTGCAGTTTACATACAGGCGATGTTTTTATGAAATTGACTAAGTAATCAACTTGGCTAAATATAATGATGTCATAATTGAATTAAAGAAAAATTTATTCTGCATTTTAATTAAGCGTAGCTTAATACGATGACATGTTAACAAACCGGGTATACACGGGGCGTTACAGTGTTCGTTTATGCCCTCATGGATCTCGGTCAGCACGTACTCAGTTTCATTCTTACTTAGGCACTTCATCATGGGTGTATAAAATCCCTTTTTGTATAGTTGCCCTTCTACAATAGTGAAGCATGTCGAGTTCCTCACATGTTTTCTGGCCTCTTGTGTCTCATCGGGAAGGACTCCTTTCTGCAAGTAGGCCACTATTGGCCTCCTCCAATCCTCAGTCTCGATTATCACCATGACGCAGGTCGGCTCCAAGATGCTCTGCTGTATCACAGTACGATGATTCCGTGAGCCTTTCGAGCTGGCGAGTTTCGACAGGATGTCCTCCCTGCTATTTTCATTTCGAAGATGTACTGGATTACCACCTCGTCGAACTCGGCCAATAGTTCTTTGACCTGCTGGAGGTATTTCATCATGAGGGGACCCTTAGCTTGATATTTTCCTCTAAATTGTGAAGTTACCAGTTGCGAGTCACTTACGATTTTTATCCTTCTTGCTCCGTGCTCTTTTGCTTGTACGATCCCGGCGATGAATGCCTCGTATTCAGGTTGGTTATTTGAGGTCGGCAATGCCAGGTGAAGTGAGTGCTCAATGTACACTCCCTCCAGGCTCTCAATGATCACCTCGGCTCCGCTCCCTTTAGAGTTCGAGGATCCGTCGACGTATATTATCCAGAGGTCTTCATTCCCTTCTCTCTTTTCTTTGGACGGGGTCAGCTCTAGGATGAAGTCGGCCAACGCCTGCGACTTGATTGCCTGTCGGGGTTCATATGATATTTCGAACTCGAAGAGCTCAACGGCCCAGTTGATCATCGTCCCAGCAAGATCCGATTTGTGAAGCACTTGCCTGGTTGGCTGGTTTGTTCTCACAATCACTCGATGACCTTGGAAATAAGGTCGGAGCCTCATTGCCGTGGTAAGCAGTGCGAATGCAACCTTTTCGAGCTTCTGGTAACGAATTTCTGGCCCTTGCAATGTCCGACCTACAAAATAGATCGAATGTTGGGATTTGTCGGTCTCCCGTACTAGAGCGACACTAACAGCCTCTTCGCCCACAGACAGGTATAAGATCAACGTTTCTCCGAGCTCCGGTTTGGACAACACGGGAGGGGTGGCTAGGAAATTCTTTATATTTTTGAATGCCTTTTTGCATTCTTCTCCCCATCCAAACTCTGCCTCTTTTTTAAGCAACTTGAAAAAAGGCAAGGCCTTCTCTGCCGACTTAGGCAGAAATCTAGTTAAGGCTGCAAGGAGACCTGTTAGCTGCTGGATTCTTTTCTTGCTTTCTAGTTGTTTCATCTCGAGGCGACCTGTTAGCTGCTTGACTTCTATTCCCCGGTTGGTGAGCATGAAGCCCAGGAATTTCCAGCTGGTACCCCAAAGGCGCATTTGGCCGGGTTCAGTCTATTCTTTCGGGCTCTCAATTGCTCAAAAGTCTCACTGAGGTCGGCAATGTGTGCCGATATGTGCATTGATTTGATGATCATGTCATCGATGTACACTTCTAAGTTCCTTCCAATTTACTTTTGGAAAACACGGTTCATCATCCTTTGATAGGTCGCCCCTGCATTCTTGAGGCCAAAAGGCATGACGTTATAGCAAAAGTTTCCCCTTTCTGAAATGAAGGCGATTTTCTCGTGATCATTCGGGTGTAGTGGGATTTGATTGTACCCAGAGTATGCATCCATGAATGACACTAGCTGGAATCCTGATGAATTGTCAACTAGCTGGTCGATACTTGGCATCGGGTAAGAGTCTTTTGGGCATACCTTATTGAGGTCGGTGTAGCCCACACAGATTCTCCATTTCCCACTTGGTTTCTTAACCATTGATGGGACGTAAATTCTTTCCCATCTAAGCCTATTTTGATGGCAAAATACCGCATGTTCCCTCATCTGATGAGCAACTTCAGCATAAAAATCACTTGTTTTGCACATTTGTGACAAAAACACAGTAGGGGAACGTATGGTGACATATTCCTTAAAATATATTAAAAGGGGAACGGACTGAGAAGCATTTAATGCACCTGCTCCACTCATTTAATGCATCTGTACATTTTGCAGGAAACATGGATACAAAGTCTTCTAAAAGCAGAGGCGGTGCACCACTTAAGCACCAGGAAATGTGAAGAGCAGAGAATCAAGAGTTATCATTGGCCAGAAAAGAAGCACAGCGTGGGGGAGTGCAGAAAATGGCTAATCGTCAACAAATACTATCCCATCAATGCAAATTGCAAAGCTTCTACACACTGTGCCACCGCCCCGTTCTGACACTCAAAGAACCAGCTCCCAAGGATTTATAAGATTGCCACTCCTCTTCTACCTATAAAAAGGACATCCCAGACACAAAAACATCATCGAATTCTGGAGGGATTGAAGTCCTAAAGGAATAAGATCACCTAGTAGTAGTAGTAGTTAGTTTTATATAAAGTTGTAACTATAGCTAAGTGACAATCCCTTTTCTCTTTCTGTATCAACCCCTAAGACTTCTCACGAGCATCAAACCATCTTCTCCACTTTTATTCTTCGTTGTAAACTGTATTTCAATTTAATATAAGTGTTTCTTCTTTTCGTTCCATTCGTTATCTCTAAGCTGAATCTCGGGTCTATGAGATTTCAAATTAGAATAATTATGTTTAAAATATCAGCCATGGGCTGAACTATCTGTGGAACGGATAAACTGCAAAACTCTTAAAGGGCTATTCCCAAAACTCTTGACTGAAGCTTTTTGTCTTTCCCTGGCTAAGTAAGCTATATTCATTGTGTATCAATGGAAATTGAACACATACTGAGAAAGGAACTTCCATAAGGAAGGGATTTCAGACAGCTTGGTCATTGGGGGAAGGTAGGAATAACGGGTCAACTCATCCATTTTAAGGTTCTGTATTGAGTACCTGTTGGAGTCAAGGGAGCCGTAGGAATATGGAAACTTGTGAGCCATCTAGTCCATGAGCTGAGGAATCAGAGTTGGCAGATAAGAAGTTGGGACAAAGTCAAAAAATGCCAAGTCTTGAGCAGAGAAAATAACTATTTAAGAATGGAGCAGTGAATCTGTTCCTTCTGTTAAACTATTTTTAAAACCATCCATCCCGTGGTCTCTTAATTATAGTTATTTCTGTTTAAATATTTTTACTTTATTTAATCTTGTAACCATCAAACTCCAATGAATATCATCTCACTGATCAACCCTTAGTTCATCAGGTTTATAAGCATGAATTAGTATCAATTTATATGATTAAATGGATGGAAAAGAGGTTAGTTTCCTGGAAAGCCCTCAAATACAAGTTCTAAAAGCTTTGTTGAAAATAACATTATTTTTGTAGGGAAAGGAAGCTCAAAGAAGAAAATGAGATAAGGAAGAAGATTCTGAAGAGTGGGAAAGCTAAATGTTGAGCGCTAAAACGTCCACACATAATGTTTTAGCGCGCTGCTGCAAGATGAAGGCAAAACTTGCTGGTGCCAAGCGCTAAAACGTCCACATGAA
The DNA here is from genome assembly GCA_032173675.1 of Gastrolobium villosum. NCBI lineage: Eukaryota > Viridiplantae > Streptophyta > Magnoliopsida > Fabales > Fabaceae > Gastrolobium > Gastrolobium villosum. Next base: position 58,604 of record JAVKPL010014357.1, on the reverse strand, counting down.
ACGTTTTAGCACTTTGTTGTTCAAAAACTCTCGAGTCTCGAATGCTAAAACGTTCAATATAAACGTTTTAGCGTTCTGATGTGCAAAAAGGTTCTGGTTTTCAACGCTAAAATGTCAAAGTAGAATGCTTTAGCACTGAAGACAGTTAAAAGCAGTTGGGCATCCATCAAAGTTGGGTGCTAAAACGTCCAACAGGGAACGTTTTAGCGCCCAAGTCAGTTTTTGACTATTTTTCAGTTGTATTTTGTAACTCTATAAAAGGCAAGGGCCTCCACAATATCTGATATGATGTCCTATCTCAGATCCTCTGATTTCACTCTTCACTTTCTCTGACTTGCCAAATTCTTTAGGAATTAGTTCTTGTAATAGTTAGTACATTTTATGTAATTTCAATTGAAGATTGAAGACTCAACCATCATAACAATTGAGTTTGATCTTTCCTCTTCTCTTGTTATTTCTTTGATTATATCTGAGTAGAGTCCTTTGTAGTTTGATTTCAATGGACCTCAAGTATGAATTTATGAATGGATATTTGAATATTATGTTTGTCTTTTATGTGATGATATGAAGTTTTCTATATCAATTCTTTCCATCAAGGGAGTAGTGTAGAACAGGGATGTTTATATTATTCCTATAACTGACAACTTAATCATCAGTGTTCTAGTATTCAAGGGATTGATGCTAGGATTCTGATGCAATCTTTAAGACCTTAGTGTTTAATGCATGTATTAAGAAGAGAATCACCAAGGGATTGGGGTTTCTTATTAATGTATCAATCAGGATAGTAAGGAATTATACCTTGATGACAAGAAAATGGTTGATTAACATCATATGGGAGATAATTCATAGTAGGATTGAGTCTTTCATAAGTTTATGCTTGAGGAATATTGATGTCTGACTACTTATTTAAATTATAATTCACATTTTATTTTTTTATGAAGTTTTCTAATTCAATTCAAATCAATTTCTGGTCACAGCAGTCAATGCAAACAATAACTTTTTGGTTGATTCAACTTAAGTATATATCGTTAGTCGATGTTTGAACACAAATCCTCGTGGGAACGATCTTTACTCATCATTTTATTACTTGTGTGACTAGTAAACTTGCTAAATAGACAACAAGTTTTTGGCGCCGTTGTCGGGGATTTTTCTTCAACATTGACAGACACCATTAATAGTTGAGGTTGATTTTTTTATTTTTCAGCACTTTATTTTTTTTTGTGAATTTTTGTTCAAATTCTATTCTGGTGTATGCGAGGTACTATTGATCCAAATTCTCTGTTGTTTAACCCAGAATTAGAAAGGACAATTAGGAAGAACAGGAAGGCAGCAAGACTTAGACAGTTACAGGAAAGTGGTGAATCAAGTGTAACATTTCAGGAAGAGATTATGGCAGAAAATCATGTGCTACCACCACATAGGACACTGGGAGATTACATGACTCCCGCAGTAATTCCACCTATTGGAAGTGTTGTTAGAACCACTGTGGAGCCTAACAATTTTGAGTTGAAACCTGCACTAGTACAATTGGTGCAGAAGGAACAGTTTGCTGGAACCAGTGCAGAAGACCCATACTTGCATATTGAAATTTTTTTACTGTTGAGTGATACTGTTAAGATCAATGGTGTGACCAGAGATGCGATCTTGTTAAGGTTTTTCACTCATTCACTGCAGGATGATGCAAGGAGATGGTTATAGTCATTACCATAAGGAAGTATTACAACTTGGGATGATCTGCAGACTAAGTTCTTAGCCCGGTTCTTTTCAACATCAAAGAGGGCGAAATTGAAGGATGAGATTATAGGGTTCAAGCAAAAAGAGTCAGAGTCTATCTATGAGGTTTGGGAGAGGTTCAAGACACTTTTGAGGAAATGTCCACAACATGGTATTGAGGTGTGGAATCAAGCAGCAATATTTCTCCAAGGTATGACAACCAATACAACAACATTGATGAATGCCACAGCTGGTGGTTCACTGACAACGTATCATTTTCTGAAAAATAGATTAATGCCAACGTCTCACACTGAGACAGTTTCAAAAGATAGAGCAGCCTTGCTCTGTTGTCTGTTGGATGGAAGGCCTATTGATGTAGGCCGAATTATACATTCTGAGATCTTGGCTTGTGCTAAGGCTGACAGTGGATATTTGTGATTTCCAGGTTTAATAACTCGTTTGTGCAGGGAAGCCAAAGTACCAATTGGAGATGAAGAGGAGAAAATTAAAATGAATGGAGAAATCTCCCCTGCTGCTGCAAGGAGGATATCGAAAAAGGCTGAAGAGTTAGCACACAGCAGTGCTACTGTAACTCCCCAAAAAAATGATGACACAGCACCACCTGCTGAAGGTGCTGAAATTTGGGAGAACAATGATAAGAGACTAAAGAAGATAGAGAAAGACCAACTGGAGAAAAGAGGGCTTGTGATGAACAAGTTAAAAGAAATAGACAATTTCATCTTAGGCTAGTTGGGATTCCTCAATCATGCACCTCAAGCCTCTGATGCAGCAATGCCGATGCAGCAAGGGAGTGATGATGAAAGAGAAAAAGAAGAAGAAATGGAAGAGGAGGTTGAGCAAAAAGATGAAAACATGGAAGATAACCCCTAAGACCAAGAAAAGCAAGATGAAGAGTGGATCATAACTTGTAATAGTTTTGATTTAGAAAAAGGGAAAATATCTAGGTTGTATTGCTCTTTTATTTTCTTTTTTCTATATGTAATTCCCCTGCATAACCTAGGAAGTTAATGAAAAATAGGAACATGTTTGCTAGTTAGTAGATTTTAAATTCGGTAAATTTAATTTTCTATTTTGTTTGAATAAAGAAGTTAGGTATATGTTACAGCATGAAAATAAGAAAAGAGTTGGAAATTAAAGAGTAACAAGAAGTTGGAACTGATGTTGCATCAATAAGGTAAAACAGATTACATCCTTAGCTATTTTGTTATGATCCTTTTTGCTGTAGCAGGATAGCAGTAGTTACGTTGAGTGAGAGTAAGTGCTCTTCAATTTGAAAGGCAATGAAAGTATGAATTGGAGGCTGAAATGATCAAGGCAGAAGGCAACTGGAGTGATTGAACATGCAAGCACAAAAGATGAACTTGAAGGAAAGAAAAGCCTAAAGAGTGGATTGCGGATGAAGACTTAGGATCTGAAGTTTGATGGATTTGAATCTTACCATATGAGTAAGTCTCGAAGGCTATAAGGGTGAAAGAAGCTGAGCTAAATCAAGTGCAAAAGTACAAGTGAAAAAGAAAGCCCCTCACAAAAAGAAAAATCAAAGTCAAAAGACAAAAATAAAATAAGTGCCAATGCATATGAGCAAAGCTCACAAAAATAAAAGAGGGAGCCAAAGTCAAAAGAAAAGCAAGCAAGGTGGACACTCGTTCCTTCAATTCTCTACACATTGATATAGCATGTTAAAGCATCGTTTCAGTATTGTTGTATCAGGGAAATTGGTCCTGACCTATATCTCATCCATCATCTTAGTACCTTTAATTTAGTTTACTGTTTTATTATTTTAATTATCTTTTATTTTACAAACTCAATCATCACAATTAATCATTTTACCTACTTTGTTCACCTAAATAATCATTACTTGACACTTATCTCCGTGGGAACGATACTTGGACTCACACATCCCTTTATTACTTGTGACACGTGCACTTGTGTATTTGTGTGGAAGAATTAATTGATTGCAAAATTGCACAACAATACCTTCCAAGGAAACAGTCCTTAAAGAATGCACATGTCATGACATGACCCTGCATCTCATAAGCGTGAGAGGTGTTTATCCACCACTCATATGCGTCTCCCTCTAACATGTAAGTCGCAAACATCAGCTTATGCGGATCAGTATGCTGCATCACCCTGAATATCTTGTCCAGGGCCTGGAGCCATCTAGCAGCCGCAATAGGATCATAAGACCCGTCAAAAGAATGTGGCTTATGCTTACGGAAAGCATTCAGCCGGCGATCAATCACATCTCGATCCTCAACAGGCTCATGGTAGGTCTGCATCACCCCGGTAAGGTGACTCTCATCTCCCATATGACTCTAACTGTCATCCTATAGATTGGGTGGAGGTGGCGGTGGAGGTGGTGGCAGAGGGAACTGACCCTCATTGCGGCCAGCTCTCATCTCCTCCAACATGACCCTTATCATGGTCATGTTCGCCAGCCGATTCGCCTTAATAACATCTTCTGTGGCCTTCCGGTTCGCCTCTCGAAAGGCGTCCATCATCGCCAGGTTGGCCAATCTAGCGGCCTCCTGATCGGCTAGTCTAGTCGCCTGCATCTCAGCTAATGCAGTCAGGACCGGGTCGGGTTGACCCTCGTTAGTCTCCCGGTTCCTCCTAGGTTGTACCATGACTCTGCACAAGAATGATTTGATCAGGCCCACGCAATGTGGTCACATATACATCATCATAGCAACACCCAACAGAGAGAACATACAAGACAGACACACAGCAAAACATCCTAAGTTATTGCAATACATACAGATTTTTTCCTAAAAAGTGCTCTGATACCATAAAATGTAACACTCTGTGTATACCCGGTTTGTTATCATGTCATCGTATTAAGCAAAACTTAATTAAAATATGTGGAATAATTTTTTCTTTTCAATTATGACGTCATTATTATTCACTTTTTCGGGATACTTCATCGGTACGCATTTATACTGTGAGGCATAACCGGTATATGTCAGAAAAGCGATTTTCAGCATTATTAATCACTTACCATAATTATTTAAGCATTCTCATAATTATTAGGATCAATTATGGAATTATTTCATAATTTCACATTTAATTAATTTATATTCCTAATTTAATGGTGCGGGTTCTTATAGTGACTTAACCGAATAACCGAAAATCAAATAAACCGAAAAATCGGAAAATCAAAAATCAAAAAAAGCCTCAAATTTTAATTGGATTGGATCAATTTTCGGATAGTTTGATCAAAACCGATCCAATATATTAATTTCTCTCTTCCTACTTGAGTCTTTCCCCAATCATAGCCCAAAATTTTCTAAACCCAAGACCTATTAACCTATCAACTAAGCCCAAGAAAAAACCTAATCGTATCTCATCAACAAAATTTTATCTATGTAGAGTTTCATATCTTCTTGCCAAAAAAAAAAACCATATTATCGTCTATTGATGCTTTTGTATTTCAGAAGAATATATATATATATATATATATATATATATATACAAAAAAAAAAATTATACAAAGCCAATATATACCAAAGATGCTATTTTCACAATAATCATGAAACAAATTTTAGGATTTTTAAAAAATCGAAAACCGATTCAATCCAATCCAAACTAAAAAAAATGGATTGGATTGGATCGGATTTGGAAAAAAAAATTCAAATCGAAGGGATTGGATCGGATGATTTTTGCTTCTAAAACCGATCCAATCCAGACCGCAAACACCCCAGTTATAGCTTTAATGTTATCTTCATATTCTCTTAATTAGCATCTTTTGTATACTTAAAAATATTTGTATCTATAAAATATTCAAACTTGTGGAATATAATAAAAACGTTTAATTTTGTTTGGTTGAAATTATAAAAAAGATTATTATGCTAATTGATTTTAGGAGATGTAAAATTAGAGTAATGCTATCAGTGGCGGAGCCAAGATTGGAGGGGAAGGGGGCGAAAATTAATTTTTTGTCTTATATAATATCTATATCTTCTTTATCAATTGACCTCATATCTTCATGGAACTCATTTATGTGATTTCTTATCAAAATATTAAAATTTAACAACATTTCAAAGACAGAAAAAATGTACTGTTGGCCGGTCCAACAGAGATAAAAAGTGGTTTAAAGAAATAATTAAAAAAAAATGTCTTAACTAAAATAATGTTTTTAACTACAATTTTTTTTTTTAAAATAAAAGACTGAAACTAAGTTGTCCCAAAAAGTGAATCTTTTAAGTTAGAGTAAACCCATTTTCTTTATATGAAACCACTACACATAAAAACACAACCATGCAAATGAAAAGAGAGCAAAAGGGTGACAAAATGACCAAAGCTTTCATTAACCAAAACATAGCATATGAAAATAAAAAATAAAAAATGCAGAAAAGATTACACATAAAACACACATTAGGTGAAGTGGAGGTAGATTTCAACTTGGATATCAAACCAGATCTTCCAGAAGAAGCACTTAAAAGTACCAACAATACCACATTTAGCCTTTAACTACATTATTTTTTTTCTTTTTTTTTTTGGAGGAGGGAGGGGTTCGGCTGCCCACCCTAGCCTCCCCTGTCTCCGCCTCTGAATGCTATATAACTAAAAAATTTAGAAATAATTCACATAAAATTTATAATGATTCAAATGATGGTGATTGAATAAAAATAAATAGGAATTTAGTATTTATTCAAGAGTCGGCAATTATATCAACTCGAGCGGGAAGACCAGGGCCCTAATTTTATTTTATTTTTTTCATTTGAATTGATTTGTATGTGTTTCTTTAAAAACTTTTATATTTAGACTTCTAAATAAAATTTTATCGCGTGCAACCCCTCATTATCTTTTTAATGTATAGTAAACTTAAAATGTTTTTATAATATTATTCAATTTTTTTTAAAAAAAAAATTCTGAATTCAATTTTATCTTACACTTCGTCAATAAATTTGACTATATTAATAACTTGAAAAATGTCAAGTCATGAGATAACGTAACATGTTATCGAATATAACCTAGGAAACACAGACACTTGTAAAAATAGGAAGAGTCGGGTCCGACACACTCCGACATGCTCCGACACGGTATCGGACACGCGGTTGACTTTTTTTGACACGTTGACCATTTCGACACGCGAATTTGTACGTATCCGACACGGTCAAATGGCATTTTCGTAATTTTTTTAAATTTTTAAATTTATTTTTTTATTTTAAAAAATTAAAATATATTAATAAAGCTTCCACCTGATCTATTAATTTTATTTTTTTGTCTTTTTTCCCCTTAAGTAGATAAGAGATCTTCTCAGCATCATTATTGTCAATTCCTATTACGCTCTTGTTGTATTTCATTCTCTCTGATCTCTCTAATATGATTTGTTCTCTCTATCTGATATTATATCTCTCTCATCCCAGTTTTTATTTTTTTTATTAAAACTTCCATCTTTATAACGTGTTGATGGGTATTATTAATTGTTTCATTTTTTTGTTAAATTATTAAATATTAAATGAAATATACACTATACAAGTTAAAAATATTATTTAATATTAAATCGTGTCCCAACGCGTTGAAATCCATAATTTTTTAGGATTGACGTGTCGTGTCACGTGTCGTCGTATCAGTGCTACATAGAATATAACTGTATATAAAATCTTTTATACCCACAATCTTAATACATTCACCTTCTAACCCTCTTAAGGCTGAATATCAAAATATAATACTACTCGTAATTATGGTTGATTAGATAATATAAAATAAATTTTAAAAATTATTAAAATAATATAATTAAACTATTTTTAATCATTCAACCCCACAAATACGAAAAAAATTTATACGGCAGAAGTATTGAATTCAGTATTCTCATTTTCCTTTATTACAAAAAGCTTAGGGAGAAGTGTTTAGCATTTTAAATGACACAACTTATATCCTTTCACACTCACAAAGAAGTGGGACCCACATCTTTATTTTTTTTGTCAACTCTCTATTCTCCTTTATCTATTTCTTTCTCTCTTTTAAAATGACACAACTTTACATCCTTTAAAATGACAAACACTCTACCCAAAAGTTTATATGATTTCAATATGAACTTTTTTGTTTTTTTTTCCTTTGACTTTGAGTCCTAAGAATTTTCTAAGGATTTTCATTTTATCCTTTAACATAACACAACAAACTTTCCTACACACACAACATTTTGTGGGGCCCACACATTTTAAAACAAAAAAAAGAAAAAAAATATGGAACGCAAAACGAATCTCTATAACATTTCACAATCACTTTTTCTACAACATAATAAACATAAAACCCATTTTATAATTTGAGAAGTGATGTAAGTAGATGTTGGTTGTACATAAGAAGTGCTCGCAAATATGATTTCACCCTAAACTTGTACTCACTTTTAACATTTTTAAATTAATTATTTTAATAGTTTGTTTGCAATTATATTATATTAATTGATCAACATTAATTGCAAGCAAATATTTGACCCATTAATAAAAAGCATTTCCATGCTGTAGTCAACAATGTTTATCTCCTCTCATTCCTCATTTCCTGTGCCAAATATTTGACCCATTAATGAAAAGCATTTTTCATGCTCTAGTCAACAATGTTTATCTCCTCTCATTCCTACTTTCTTGTTACATATTATAACATCACTCAACCGCATACTTCATACATTATTGACCTCTCTCTCTCTCTCTCTCTCTCTCTCTCTCAAAATCAATTTAGGTAGCTCAATTTTTTGAATGTGTGCAAATGGCAGTGTGTGGTCATACATCTGTCAGGTCCATCGGCCTTATGTTTTTTATGATACCATTATTGCTTCTTAGCTTATCATTCTTATCTCACTCAGTAGCAATGGAATTTCAAGTTGGCGGCAAAGATGGTTGGGTGGTCAAACCTTCAGAAGACTATAATAATCGGGCTCAAAGACACAGGTTTCAAGTCAATGACATTCTACGTGAGTCATATAATAACTCAGTATTAATTTTATCTTTACATAAAAATAAGGATTTATAAAAGGGTTATTATATTTATGTTATATTTTGGATGCATTCAGATTTTATGTACAAGAAAGAGAATAATTCGGTCATGGTGGTGAAGAAAAAGGATTATGATTCATGTAACATCAATAATCCCATTCATAAAGTGGACGATGAGAATTCAACTTTCCTTTTAGACAGGTCGGGTCTCTTTTTCTTTATTAGTGGCAATGTTAACAACTGCAGAAATGGTCAAAAGCTTATAATTTTTGTCACCACCGTAAGAGACACAATTCCTCAAGCTGCACCATCATCCCAATCACCGGCGAGTGTCTCACATGGACATGGCTGGAGTGAAGGAATGAACGTTGGAAGTTCATGCACCCAGATGTGTTCTAACATATATTATTGCAACTGTTGCTAAAGTCGAACCACATAAACTGGTTGGGTAAGTGTATCCATGTAGCAATTGAATGTAAGAAATAACAAAAAAGAAAAAAGAAATAAAGATTGGACTCTATTCTCCATGCCAAGTGTGCCATAGGTTGAAAAGTTATCTTTCAACTGTGCATCTAGCTGTCACATATCTGTGCCTATACTAGTAAGTTCTTATGGTTTCCAAAAAAATAAAAGCTCATCAAACTACGAAATTAAGCACAAATGCTAATGTTTCTAAAATGAACTATTAGATAAATAGCTTTCCACTAAGTCATTTTATGTTTTTTATTGGTGCTTTATAGTTAATTTTATTGGTTCTGATTAAAAGATCTAAAATGTTTTTATTTGACAAATTCTTTGTAATAATCATGCAAAGTAAGTTACTTTGGGCAATAAAATTTGACAAAAATGATAATGATATTACTGTTGTCTTAACCCAATCACGACGCGACGTTAGACAAATCTTTTTTTGTCAAAGAAAGCTGGTCTTTGAAAATAGAAATTGATTCGGGTGGCGATTACGAGTAGAGAAGTTTTAGAATCCTACCTAATCTGATTTTTAAAGAATGGTTACCTTGAATTAAGTGCATAAATTATTAATAAAATTTTCAAAATATTCGTCTCATCAAAAAAATAAATTAAATAGAATTTTTTTTATGACGAAAACAATATTATGAAAAATTATTTTTCGGTTTGACAAGAAAATCTCGGTGTATCCCTCGGTGCAATAGGAAACATTATTTAAACAATCTTTGTGTGTTGATTAATATTAAATTGAAAAGACTTTGAAAGATATTATATATATTCTTTTTTAAAAAAATAATCCATAGCTGTTTAGAATTTAAGATAGCACAATTATTGCTTACCACACTTAAGGATGGTGAACCATATAATCGATATTGTAAACTACTACCAACAAATTCCGGCATAGTTGGTAAATAGTTGGGTCCTTTAAGCATACTGGCGGGGGTTCGTGTATATAGAACAGGCTTTGGTGGGAGAGGTTGTACCCATGATCGCGTGATCTCTCCGCCTCGATGGGATTAGTTATTGACTTTTGGCCGGGGATACCCTTGGAACAATTTTAAAAAAAATATTGTAAACCACTGCTAGAACTTAAAATTTAGAAGCGAATTATTGGATCACTACATATAAATATTTTAATACTCACTTTCTCTTTTTAAAATTATATTATATTCATCAATCAGCAAATATATAGTATAACTTTCAAAACGCCCAATTTTCAAATAAATGATTGCAAAGAAGGGAAAAAATAATGCAACTTACTAGAATCCTTGATCATATGATCAAAAGCTTCAATGTCAATTATCCAAATATCATCTCCAGAACATACAGGAAAAATACCCTAGTAAGCAGCATTGGTAATGGGCTGCTGGGGACTTTTGTAAGAACCCGCACCGTTAAATTAGGAATTTAATTAATATAATTGTAATATTATGAAATAATTCCATAATTGACCCTAATAATTATGAGAAGGCTTAAACAATTATAGTAAGTGATTAGTAATGTTGAAAGTCGCTTTTCTGACGAAAAATGCAGATACAAGTTCTGCCTCATAGTACAAGTGCGTACCGATGAAGTATCCCAGAAAATTATAATAAGTATGGGAATGTTCCTAAAATAATATATAGGACTAGTATACCAAGTTTCAAGTCAAAATAATGAGAACTGGTGTCAAAACTGATACCGGCTACGTAAAAACGTGTACCGGCAAAGTGCTGCGAAAAATAAAATAAAAATATGATAAATCCTAAAAAAATGGCTAGGTTCAGAATCCAAAGTTTGGGATTAAAATGCTAAACGTAGCTATTTTTGCTAATACAATGTGGTTAAAACTTAAGTAGACTATATAAGGACCCTTGCACATGATCCTAGGTCAGAAATCTTAAGCCCTTATGTGAAGTTTTCTGGTTCTAGGCTGCTGCCATTTTCTCCTCCATTGTCACCCTCATTTTCTTCATTGAAACCTCCAAGTAATCACCTTTGTTCATAGTTCCTTCACCAAAAATAGTGTAGGTGAGTGAGAGCAAGCTTGTGAGAGTGTGTGGTCTCACATTCTGAGTTGTATGGTTGTTGTTTGGTGTGAGTTCGGGGGCTGTGTTTCTGAGTTTGGTTTGGTGAAGCCATTGTCATGGCATTTTTGGCTTCAAGAAGCCACATTTTGGCATAAAGGGCCAAGCTTGGTGATCAAATTCGTATCTCTGTAAAGTCAGTGTTGTGGGGCTGTGTTGGAAGCTCCAAGAGTGTTTCATTTGCTGAGTTTTTGGAGCTTGAGGTATACCATGACCACTGTAACACCCCGTGTATGCCCAATTTGTTATCATATCATCGTATTAAGCAGTGCATAATGTAAAACTAGGGCTGGCAATATGGGCCAGCCCGCCCCGGCCCGCCACTGGCCCGCCCCGGCCTGTTTTAACAAAATGGGTTGAATTGAGCAACCCGGCCCGTTTTATGAGTGGGCTGGCGGGCTACGGGTCAGCCCGCCTAAAATAAAATATATATATAAAAATAAAAAATATATAAAAAAATACAAAAAAATTAAATTTTGCATAAAAACACATAAAAATATATGCATAAAAGCATAAAAAAATCTACATAAAATCCTAATGTGCTTACGAAACCAAGAAGATCAGTGTTTAATAATCTCATATAAATATGCATCTTTCAATCCAAAAATAATAATAAAAAAATAAAATCATATCAAGATAAAACAGAGTAACAAAACAAGTAAAAAAGTGTTAAATGAGGATACAAAAAAAAAAAAAACAATTTAATAAATAAATAACTTTTCCCAGTAAAACACGGAATAACTTAGTGGCCATCTTTTCCCAGTAAAATACTTATTTATGTTGTGAGGTTATTCAATGTAGATAGTTGTTTATTTGCAATTACATACAGACAATCTTTTGAAAATGAACTAAGTAATTAACTTGGTTAATAATAATGATGTCATAATTGAAAAGAAAAAGTTATTCCGTGTTTTTAATTAAGCGCTGCTTAATACGATGATATGATAACAAACCGGGTATACACGGGGGTGTTACAACTTTCATCGGAGGTAGTGGCCATTGCTTTGCTAGGGAGAATAGAATAATGAAAGAAAGGTGAAAATGATTTCAAAATTAACCAAGTTGTCATTTAGTGAGCCAGCTTCCAATTTGACCCAATTTCTCCATATTTAGGCCCATTTCTCCTACAGACAAAGTCTTAAATAGCCCAAATACAACGAAAAATGTAATGTTAAATCAAGAAATATGCACATCTAATAGATGACCGATCTCAAATTCGTGTTGTATTTATATCGACAAAAAATGAAAAAATGTGTCATTTTGTATATTAACCTGTAAATATGACATTCACCCGCATTAATTTTTTCCAAATTATTTGTGTCATGTCTACACGATATTAGTGAAGGTAACATTTACTATATATGTTATTTGTGTCTTGTTGTCTTGAGTTAACCCGCATAATTAATAAGTGATATTTTGTTAGGTTGATGCATTATTTATGTCTCATGATATGTGTTTTGTCAATTCACATGATAAGCAACATACTTTGAGGACGACAAGTTATTTGTATCATGTCTATCAACCCACACAAAATAAGAAATTAGTATATGTATTAAGGAAAAATGTATGTCTTTTAAATGATATAATTTTGTGTCATTTTAGATACTAACCATTGATTTCTGTCAATCAACGGTTATAATTTATTGCGAATTACTAATTAATTATAACAGTTTGACCCAATAAATTATAATTGTTAATATACGAAAATCAACAATTAGGATCTAAAATGACACAAAATTATATCCTATAAACGGACAAACGTATTTTACTTTGTATTAAAGGTTTCCACCGATTTAAACTTATGTGATGTTTGTGTAAAATATATTCTTATTCATACCATATCTCAACTCGATAAGGCTCACATGAATTATCCACGCTAGCTAGAAAATCGAAATAAAGTTCCAAGTCCTTTACTTGAAGATTTTGGACTTTTTTACAATCTTCCTACTAGTAGTTACTATCATCCCTCTCAAATGAATTCTTAATTTGTTTGAGTTTTATGCCGCAACGGTTACTTCCTCTAATCCCCATTCCCCAATTATAATTATGGGATTATCGATTGTTATGTTACAGCATGAAGGACGAAGAATAAGAATCCTGTAGAGACAATAACAAGTTCATGGAAGAATTGTTAAGGCCATTCACATGGAACTCAAACCAAGAAAGTTTCACTAATCAAACATCAAGAATATGCACTCCAAGTCAGATTATGAAATAGGTACTTTTCATTTCCTTCAAAATTCTATAAAGAAAATTAGCAATGCATGTTAAAAGAAAATGTAACCAAGAAAATCATAATGAAAAGAAACATGTTCATTGCTATCTTAAATCAGAAAAAAGAATGTAAAAGTGAAGATTTATAGACCATTAAGTCGATCTACAAAGTGTAGGTAATGAAAATCTAATCAGAGTTACAAAGCTTGAAATTGGCTTGCTCTTGGACTCCTGCGAGTTCTTGCATGTGCTTAACACAAAAACTAGAGCTTGGAAAAACTAGAGAATTGGAAATGTGTAAAAAAGTAAACTTGTAAATCTGAGAAAATTAAAATCTAAAACTAACTCCTATGACTTCAGCCAAAAATTCCTGTTTAACATGTTGAAAGCACAAAATCCCTTCTAGCTTGTTGTCCTTCCAATTCTGAATTCCATCCAACGGTCCACAGTAGCTCCTCTCTCACAATCCAGATAAAAAATGGCAGAAAAATTATTAGATTATTTACAAAATAACCATTGTCAGCCCAAATTCCATAGTGTACTTATTTTACACATTTTTTGGGCCTTTTTACGTGCATTTCGGTCTATTCAACTCAATCACAACAAAAAATAAATTGCTAAGTTAGGTAAAAATCACAACCAACATGCCCTTGCTGCATGTGCACGCAAGTTTGGTCTTGATATTCAACATCAAGCTATTTTCATCATCAATCCCTTTAATGGATGTCATATTTCATTTTACCAAATGGTTAAAAAAACTAAGATATTTCTAACGGAACGACTTTGCCATTCTAACCCAAATCACAAACTTTAAACTATTGCCAAAAATTATAGACCTTTTGATCATGAAAACCAAAGTGTAGCACGCTTCAACTACAAGAAAGAGTCAATATAAAATCAAACTTGATGACCATAACATAGTCTCAGCTTAAATTAGCTAATGGTGAGTGTTTTGGTCTCCGGATATTGTCTCTTCATCATGTGAATCTTGGACAAAGAATCTTTAAGTAGTCATCAACTTTCTGAATATAAATGACTCAAAAATAATTCAATCATTTAAAAAATTCATGTAAACTTATATCATAAAAATACACACACACATAAATACAAGAAACCCCATCTACGAGGTAGTAGTCGATACCATACCTAAATTAATTTAATAAAGTAACTAAACAAAGCATTAATCAATTTTCAAATGTGATAAAATTTTATGAACTTATATATCTCATGGAAATCATTTTTTAGTGTAAAAAGAAGATATCAAGTCTCACACTATCTTCTATTACAAATATCTTATTCACGAACTTTTGTATTTTTTTTTTCTTAATTGCACTTTTGATCCCTAAATGTGTAATTTCAGCAATCGAACCCCCACGTTTTTTTATATCAATCCCAATATTATTTTAATTAAAAAAAATCTATCTATTGGTTTGTCAATTATTCAATTACTTACTACATACGTGACATAAAACTTGACTTAATTGACATTGATCATAATAAAAAACTAAATTTACAATATTTAAAAAAGCCCGCCCAAAATCTTGGGCTTTTTTTACCGGGCCCTTCAGATTGTACTACTTGGCGGGTCGGGTGATCGGGTCGGCGAGAAGAAGTAGTGATCGGATCCAAAACGAGGAGAGAGAGAGAGAGGGAGGGAAAATGGAAGAGTCGAGAAGGAAAGGGACAGTGACGTCACTGGCGTCTCTGTTCCCAGTGGAGGAGGCGCAGAAAGCGGCGAAGCGCGTCGAAGATGCCATCGCCGAGAAGCGAAACGAGCTCGACAGCGTACAAGGTTTTGTCGGCGACAACAACAACCTCGTTAACCTCGTACAGAAGCTCCCCGACCACCTTTCTCACGACATCATGGTACGTAAACCCCCCCCCCCCTTTTTTTTGCTTAAAAAAATTTCCCCCTGGAAAATGGTTTCAAACTTGGGATTTGATTCTTAGGTTCCGTTTGGGAAAGCAGCGTTCTTCCCAGGTCGCTTGATTCACACCAATGAGTTTCTGGTACGCGTTTTCTTGTCTTCAATTTTTGAATTTATTTATTTAACAATGGCAAGAGTCTTTTCTTGTTAGGTTCTTTTGGGAGAAGGCTATTATGCAGAGAGAACGTCCAAACAAGCCATAGAGATTTTGCAACGAAGAGGGAAGTCCTTGGATTCACAGGTTGATTCTCTTGAGGCCATGATCAAGGACCTTGAGGCAGAGGCTTCGTTTTTCAATTCCACAGCTTCTGAAGCAGCGGTGGGTTTCACTTGTTTTTTTTTTTTTTTTTTTTTGTCTTTGCACTTTCCTCATTATTTCAAATGAAGTTTGAAACTCTGAGTTTGATTTTTGTTGAAGCCATTTCGATATTCACAATTGTTTTATGTTATAATATTGTGGATTCAATGTTTCAAAAAATTGAACTGAAAATCTATCCGGGTTGAATTTGTGGTTGAATTGGAAATATATTAGGGTTCACAGTCTGGCCGGTCTGATCAGGGTTCTAAAACATTGATGTGGATTTGTTGTTTCATTCATTCATTCTTTTTATGAAGGGTTGTTGGATATACATGGTTATTGAATATCTTTTCATGCAAAACTTTGAGTTGTGCTTTAATGTGATTTGTTATTAGTTTTTAGCAGTGTCTGCAGAACTAACCCTAGCTTCCTATGCTATGCATCCTAAGCTATCTTTTTTCTTAGGGCATGTTTGGTGTGATGTATAAAGCCTGATAGTATAAACTTATATTATACATTATGATATTTTTAGTTGTTTGGTGTAACCATTGTATAGTATAAATTTATACAGCATGATTCCTTGATACATTAAAATGATATATAACTTAATCATGTCTAAGGGGTGGGATTAGGCCTGATAAGGGATCAATGTATTAGGTTAATCCCCTCCCATATTTTTCTTTCCCTTATACCCCTTTTCTTCTTCTTCCCTGTGTACCCACACCGTCTACACCGCACTTACAGCTTCCTCATCGACCCTACTTTCGTCTACTTCGCCATCTTCGGTCACCTACTCCTCAAATCCCAAACCCTCTAATTTCTCAACTGCATCAGGTCCTCTTTTCGTGAAACCCTCGCCGGTTCCGATCATTTTGCCCCTCTCTGTTTTCATGCCCAATTCGATTCTGTTTTTTGCGACGTCGTATACATGGTTCTCACGGCTAGTGCACGGCGAAGAAGGAGGACCTTATTGTTCTGGCTCTGAACCCCAATCCACCTCCTCGACCATGACTTCTGGTTCACCTTGGAACCGCATCAATCAGGCCCTTCTCTAATTTCATTCCCAGTTTCCAAACCCTTTGCGACGTTGTTCACTACCATATTACCTGTGAACATTTCGTTGAAATTTCTGCATCACAAGATAAAATTGAAACTGAAACCTAAGTAATCTCAATGGACGTGCACGCGTGGAACCAAAAGTAAAAATAAAAATAAAAATGACAGTTTATGAATTTCGCTGCTTAAAAAAGGAAATTGGTACCTTTTTTTTCGGGGGTTTTGTCCCTTCTCTGAGGGGATTTTTAGCTTCTTGTTTTTATCCACAATTGACAAGCATGAAATTGCAGAGTATCAATATTCTGTACAAATTGGGAAAAACCGGTATATATTCATATATTGATATGGAATTGGGGTTTCGGTTTGAATATAATATACTTTCCGCTTGCTAAGCATTATTGTTACTTTTCCCCAAGGCTTAATTTATGCTGCTGCATATCTCCTTAGTCCATGGATTGTTCAGTGATTATGTTAACATCGATATCTTGGTTCTGTGGCTCAGTAGATGGTTTGTTAATGGGTTTGATGTGGTTGCTCGATGTAATGAGAACCTTTAATTTGAACATATAAAGGCTGGACATATGTTTGAGAGACTGTAGAGTGAGTGATCTACAACCAACTTAGGAATCTATCCTTTTCAGTTGTCATTAGGTTGATTTTTCTGCATGGTGATGAGGTGAAAAAAATGAGTTGTATTTGGAAAAAGGGAAATGCAGGTGTTCATGGTGTTCGCCTCTATCCCTCAACTATGTTTTGTGATTTCTGAAAAGGTTCATTTAAGATTTTTTTTCTCCTTTGATCATATATTTAATTGGTTTAATATGACATTTAAAATTAATATCATATGAAATATTTGAAAGAATTATATAAATATTTTATTAAAAGGGATTTTTGTCAAAAATATTTATTTTATCCTACCTAGTATTATACAATGTATTACCAATCACTATGCTGGAGAGTATTAAAATTTAATCAGACCTCAATGAATCGGGTTTTATATTATCATACCTTAACCTTATCCTATCCTGTGCACCAAACAGGCCCTTTGATCTGATTCTACGTGTGCTTTTGTCTTTGTATGCTTTTGTTATCACTTGATAATTAATATTTTTGAAGTTTGCATAAATGATTGATTAATGTGGTGGTTTAATTTGGCATAGGAGGGCCTTGTGGAAATAAGGGAAGATTATGAGGAGGAAGACTCTAACGAAGGGGAATCTAAACCAGGCAAGTTCTTGCCGTCTTTTCCTTTCCAAGGTTTAAAATTTATAAAAGGTGATAGTCGATGTTCATTGTAATTTTATAAATGTGAGCTGATAGAGATAGGGCTCTAAAGTCTAAATAAAGTTCCAAGTCCTTTCTCTGAAGATTTTGAATTTATTGAGATTATCCAACTAGCAGAAGTGCCATCCTCTGTCAATCAAGTCTTAATTCTTCTTGACTTCGACTTTTTATGCTGTAGTACAATTTGTTATCATTAGCATTTATCTGAAATTTTTTTCTCTAACCTCTCTGCTTTTGAATACTACTTATAGCATACGCATGCAAGTAATATTTTATAATTCAAATCAGTTATACTGCACAACGTGAACTATTTGATACATTTAACCAGTTAAGTGCATGTCTATCTACATGTATTTTGATACATTTAACCACTACTGTCCATGTAACTCTGATATGCTTATCATTATGTCTCTTTTATTTATAGTTTGTTTCATATGCTAATGTTTATTAATGCACCAACCATTGACCATACTTCTAAACTTGTTGGAAATATTGAAATTATGATTGAGTGAGATGCTTATATTCTTCTCAGGTCCACCGAAGCAAGTTTCTTTTAATTTTGAGAATGCTATAGCTGACGATGGGGAATATGCTCGTATATTGTCTAGATTGGATGAACTTGAAAAAGAAGAGCTTGCTGCAGAAACTGACAATCAAAGTCATGAAAATGAGGAACCTATTGATGACAATTTCCAAAATTTAGAAGTAATATCTTGATTAATATTAATTTGTTGAAATCTGGTTCAGAAATCTTTTTTTGGGGCTTTGAGCACGATGGACTGTGATAGCTTATAATTCATTTGCTGTGACTGCTCAAATAGGACTTTCATCAAGGCATACCACTGGACCAGACTAACAATAACATTATCGCAACTGAGTCTCCAGAAAAGAATAATCATCAAGAAGATATAGCTAATCAGTTGAATGTAAGATAGTATCTTCCTGTTGCCTAAGTTCAGTGTTAAAGTTGTTTATTATGTTTTATAACTATTCAGCTTAAGAAGCATGCTTTTGCATTCTGATTTTCAAAATGCAGTTTGCAAGCCTGACAATGGAATCTAAAGTCAGAGGTTAGTCTTAGTTATTGACTCTCATTTTCTGTGTATGCATGTTTCTTGGTTTTTTGTATTTCTTAATGGGCATCTGTGCTGTTTGCATCCATTCTGAAATTAGTTTTTCTGTTGTGTCTGAACTGTCAGATGGGAAAAGTCCTGAACAAAATGTGGAATCCATTGATCGTATTGAGAAACTTCCCATACTTCCTAAACAGAAGACAGTTCAAGCAACTACTGCATCGAATATTGAGGTATGTAGATCTTGTGATGAATTTTCCATCATAGTTTCCTGCTTGTTGTGTTGTGTTCTATACTGCTTTGGGACCAAATGGAATTGGAAATACTACCTTGCTTTGCTTTGAGATAACAGACTAATTTTTATTTTCTAGTTGGAAGTAACATTTATGCCTGGAACTGTATTGAGGTTTTCTTTTAGGCTCCAGCTAGATAAAAATAGGACATGGAATTACATATATAAGAAAAGTTAGAGAGGTTAAGACCGTTGGACAGGGTTGCTAGTATTATAATGGCAATTCTGTTAAGTATTTAGGAGGGTGGTTAAATAGGGGGGAAGCTGTATGGAGAAAGCGTGCGTAGAGATTGTTAGCGGACTGAATCTTGGAACTCAGTTGTAAAGCGGGCGACCCTTGTGAAGGAGTTTTCTACTTGTTCATTCCATCTTCAATGACAGATACATCATTCTTTTCCCAATTCCCCATTCTCACCTCTTCTACATTCTGTTCTTGTTTTTTTTCTCTTTCTCGTGGTATTCTCTAAGCTCTAGAATCCTAACAGTTTCATTATTCTCGTTTCTCTTAAACAATACATACTAGAATGGCTCTTGGTATCACAAAATTCCCTGCTTCCTGATAAGTATGCTCCTCAAGGTTATCAATAGTTTCACTATTTGTCCGGGTTGGATATAAGGCCTACAGACTGCAACATCTCAGTTGTATTACCTTTGTTTATGACCATAGCACCTATGAAGCACCGACACTTCAAAAACCCTGACGTGTCGTGTTCGACACTTCCCGACACTCTCGGACACTCCCCGACACTTCAACACGCGTTATAAAAATTCAAAAAAAGTTTCAAAGGTTGCGTTGCGTTGAGTTTTTAATTCTAGTTATTAGATTCGTTGTACTGCGATTACCATTTTATTGAGTTTAATATAAATATTTGGGATACCTTATGTTTTTTTGCAAAATTTATGAATATTATAAGTTTAGATTCATTTTTTTGTTAAATTATTGAATATTAAATATAATATACACTACATAAATTAAAAATATTATTTAATATCAAAACGTGTCCTAACGTGTCGAAATCTAACATTTTTTAGAATTAACGTGTCGGAGTGTCGTGTCGTGTCGTATCGTGTCACGTGTCCCGTGTCCCGTGTCGGTGTCGGTGCTACATGGCATAGCACAGCTCTGAAGGACTCAAAGCTATAATTTGCAAGATATGTAGGTGACAACTGTGAAGTGGAAAGTTTTAAATGAGAAAGCTAGAGTTAGGAATTAATGAAGACTGAAAGTATGCTATTGGTAAGTTGGCAAAAATATGTAAAAGTATGGTGGTTCTGGAAACAAAAGGATGACTTAGTGCTTTGATCATTACTCTTGAACAGTGACCTAAAATGTTTCAAAGAATGCTTAAGATTTCATGCTGAGTTGGTCCTTGACATGTACAATTATTTCCTTTACAGGTCCCGAATCAAACTTCAGAACCATCATTTGATAGTAGCAAGGTAATTTTACACTCACAAGTTATAATGCCCTGCAACAAAATGTGCAGAAGCTGATAATTTTCTTGAATAAATATTTTCTGCAGGCTTTTACAGGCTCCATCATAGAGCATGCTGAGAATGCTCAAACAACTTCAAGAGAACAAAGATCAACTTCCTTACAGGTAGATTTACTGATTTGTACCATGATGCTTTGCAGTTTTATCATCGTCTTAAATCTATGATAATCATGAATTTGATTTTGGCAGGTTCCTGATTCTCAATATTCAAAACCGGTCTCCAGATTCAAAATGCAGAGAAGATAGCTACAATAACATGAGAAGGTTGTTTGAAGCTTTTCTTATTGGACAATCCAATGATGGTGGCATCCATGATGGTTCAAGGATGTGCTTGTTAGAATCAAAAGCAGAAAAAGTAAAAATAGGTTAAACCGTTGTTTATTGAAAATTTAATGTCCTTTCTTGGTGGAAAGAAAAAGTGGAAGAAATGAAGATGGTGTTTATACCTTTTTTAGACCAGGTCTAGTTCTCGGAGTTAGTTAAAAGAGAGAGATTGACGGTCTATATAATGTATGTGGGTGTGAAGGGGAAGGCATGTTGATTGTAATAGTGGGTTATTGGTAGAAGAATCTCCATGGAAGAGGGGTACTGTGGAGTCTCCTCCATTATCCTTTATTTTCTATTTCTATTTCATTTTCCTTCAAGGCTATGTCAGCGATTGTCTTTTGTAACTGTTTGAGTTTGATTCTGAATCTCCTTTTTATCCAAATTGGGGTTTTTCATCAATTTGGTCTCAGCTTCAAATTGTTGGAGCATTGAATGGTACAAACCATGAGAGGAATCACTCATTTAAGAGCTTAGGGAAATGTTAATGAAAATGGTAAAAATTATAAATGAGGGGTTAGAGAAGTCAGAGTTTTGAAAAAAAAAAAATTGAAGAAAAAAAAAAACACAAAAACGCAGAAGAAGATGGAATCACAGTGGAAGAAAAAGAAGAAATCAGACAAGAGAAAGGAGGAGAGAAAAGACGCAAAGAAGTAGTGAAAGGACAAAACAAAGAAGAAACAGACAAAGAAGAAGAAACTGAAGGAGGAGAAGAAGAGATTGAAGAAAGACAAGAAGAAGACCAAGACAGGTCTCACATTTTGTTGATGGCGAGCATGGAAGAGCCCTTGTCGACGATGTAAGAGGTAGCATGGATGGAGACAGAGACGATGTTGGGTTGGATGATTGGGACTATGTGCCGAGGAACAAGTGGACCTAATTCAAACGGAGCGGGTCATTATTTACAACCCACATTAATAATCCGGCCCAGGATTCAGTCTGGAATAATAGGAAGAAATAATGACAATTGGATGGGCTCATCATAATGGGCCTAACTCCATTCAAAGGGGATCGTATTTCAGTGGGGGAAATTCAATGAGTGTTGGCCCTAATCCAAGAAAAGAAAATTCTGGATTTGAGCTTAGGGGGTGAATTAGATTGGGATTTCAAAGGATTTGGTATTCGATTAGAATTTTAAAGGAAAGAAAGAAAGTCACGTCGTAAGAACCCGCACCGCTAATTAAGGTAATTAATGAATTAATTATGATAATTAGGAAATTATTTCATAATTGATCTTAATAATTACTATTTGGCTTAAATAATTATAGTAATTGAGTAAGAATGCCGAAAGTCGCTTTTCGGAATAAAAGTGCAGATACCGGTTCTGCTACCCGGTATAAATGTGTACCGGAAAAGTATCCCGGAAAATTATAATAAGTGCATGATAATTACTAGAATAATATTTAGGACTTGTAAAACAAGTTTCAAGTCAAAATAATGAGAAATAGTACCAGAACTGATACTGGCTATGGAAAAACGTGTACCGAAAAGGTGCTCCGAAAAATAAAATAAAAATATGATAAATCTTAGAAAAATGAGTAGGTTAAGATTCTAAAGTTTGGGATCAAGATCTTTTGCGTAGCTATTAAGGCTAATACTGTGCGTAAGTGACCATTTGCCTATATATACATTAGTTGCACATAACCCTAGGAGGATTCAGCTGCCTTGTGCGTGAGTGAGTGGCTAAACAAGGGTGTGATCACTGTTCCATTGCATGCTCTTCTTCCCTTGTGACCAAACCACCATCTTCTCTTGATTTTCCTTCTCTTTGACCTTGCAAACACTTGGGAGGGTGCATTGTGAGGTTGGGTTTCAGCTTTTGCTGAGTGGAGGGTGTTTCTAGAGTGTGTTGTTTCTGAGTTTGGGTTGTGTGGTGAAGGAGCCTTGAGTGTGGGTGTAGAAGCTTCAAGTAGCTTCCTTGGTGATGAAAGAACTCACCTTGTTGCTCCATTTCCGTCGTCCCTAGAGTCAGTACCTTGGAGCTGACTTGTGAGCTCCAAGAGCACCATTGTTGGGCTGTTTCAAGCTTGGGGTAAGCTTCCTCATCTTTGATCATAAGTTTTGATGTTTAAAGTCGATGTCTTGCCATGTTTAATGAGTAAACAAGAGGGTAATCTGAGTATGAACCTAAAACAGATTAAAGATGCATGCTTTAACGTAATTAAGTGTTAAACGTTGGATCTTTGGAGTGGATATTCACGAAATGCAGAAACTGTATTCTGTCGTGAGATATACAGATATTTGTCGAAAAGATATCCGGAAATCGATATCCGGATATGGTATCCAGATATGGGATCTGAATATCCAGATATGGTATATCTGGATATGGTTAGTGTGATATCCGGATATTGCATATCCGGATATGCCCCATAGAATATCCGGATACTCTGGTATTTCGAAGAACAGTAGCTGTATTGTGTGAACAGTAGGCTATTGGAGGTTTGTGGACCTTAGATTAAGGAAGTTGAACTTCTGTAATTAATGAACTAAGTCAGAATCACATGATTAAGGGCTTATGGCTTTGTTGGGAGCCTTAAGACGTAAAACGTAAAGGAAAAGCGTAATCTTTAAGTTGTATGCTTGTGATGAATAATTAATGACATATTATTGGTCCATAACAGATTGTGATACTGCTGTGTTTGGACTTGAGAGTGGTTGGACTCTTGGCTTGGATGGATTGCTTGCAAGGTAAGCTTTCGTGTCCTCGGTTTAGCCATGTTGTGGTTCCACCATGTCCCATGGGGATGTGGTTTATGCATGCTATGTTACATGCTTTGATTTTGGAAATGCTGTTGAGCTGTTATATGCAACGTGCCTTTATGATATGCATGTGGTGTCCACCTTTACGGTAAGCCTGAGTATGTGGTACATACGATAAGGTGAGGCTGTGGGTGAGGTGCAAGCGGTGTTCCTTGTACTCATGTGGGTTTAGACGTATTCCTACATTTCTCTGGCCAGTAGATAGTATAAACACACATGGCACGAATATCTGTTGCACTGCATACTTTTGGAACTAATATTGGAAATACTGCTTTTAGAACTTATATTGCACATGTAAGTGAGCTTGGGGTGGAAGATCCTTGAGGACCCCTTGTCTTACTGAGATTTCTTGTTTAGAGATCTCACCCCACGTTTGGGGACGCTTATTTCAGGTTCAGGTAATGTTGAGGGCTCAGGTGGCAGGAGGCCAGAGCTGAGTTAGATATTACTGTGATGTGCTGACATGTTAGATGCTGAATGTTGACTGCTGTTATGTTTTCCGCTATTATTATTATGTTGAGACTATTGTTGGGCATGGTGCCTTATTTGGTGAGCGTGGGGTCTGTCCATGCCACATAGACTCGAGTATGCTTTCTTTTAGTTAAAGTTGTATTAAAGTTTCAGGATTTTGGTCCAGGCTATATGTCGTAGTCCTGTGACTTAGATACTCACTTATTATTTATATATGAGATATTTTAGATAGTTGTCTTGCAATTTACATACAGACAGTATTTTATGAAATTGATTAAGTAATCAAGTTGGCTAAGGTTAATGACGTCATAAATAAATTAAAGAAAAATTTATTCCGCGTTTTAATTAAGCGTGGCTTAATACGATAGTATGTTAACAATCCGGGTTAACCCGGGCTGTTACACACGTGGTATTCGATTATGATTTTAAAAGATTATTTTAGAGTCCATTCAAATCTGTTGGTATTCAATCAGGATTTTAAACAAAAGAAAAACAATCTTGTGGTATTCAAAAATCTGACGATTTTAATGGATTTTCTATTGATATGGATTTCATGAGATTTTTTAGTGAGAAATATTAAACACTTAATACTGGAATATAAATAATTAATATTATTGTGAAACCGCTAATATCAATATTAAAATGTTGCCTTTAGACGATCAACCCCATGCATGGCCAGTTAATAATACATCATTATGAAACGAAAGGTGGAAAATGATATTTTGTGTTCTTATTCCTTAGTCTGATTATTCAATAATAATAATAATAATAACTTTGGTGTTAGGTTAGTAATACTTATTAGCAGTAATTTCCTTATCTACGAATTTCCAATGTTAAATTTTATAAATTTTTGAAAGCATATTTTTATTAATGTGGAGATCAAGAAAAAGTTTTGTAGCAGTATAATGGGTAGTTATTTTGAAAATCTATCATATCAATGATATGCAAATGCTGAT
The DNA here is from genome assembly GCA_032173675.1 of Gastrolobium villosum. Lineage (NCBI taxonomy): Eukaryota > Viridiplantae > Streptophyta > Magnoliopsida > Fabales > Fabaceae > Gastrolobium > Gastrolobium villosum. The sequence goes on along the minus strand of JAVKPL010014357.1, from coordinate 33,255 downwards.
GACATTTCAATGGCAGCTTTGGAAGAAGGTCCTGGGTGTGATGTGCATTGGGGGCTATGCATAGGTGATCTAATTTGCTTAAAAAGATGCCTTTTACATGGGTTTCTGCGTGGATGCCAATGTTGTGATGTTTTGTTATGATCCACCAATTTGTTGCTGTAACACCTGAGATATACTTACCCGTTCTTGGCGTATAAAACTAAAATAAAGAACATATCTGAATTATGTTTTGGTTATGATTATCACGTATATTATATAATTCAGAATAAAGGGTTATGATTATTATAAAATATTATTTTGCCCAAAAAGATTTGTGATTGAATAATAATTATTTCATGTAAATATACTAATATACAAGTCATAAAGCTTGAAGTAATATCAAGATTTATCAAATGCATTGAGTTACAATGTGTGGAACATAAGCTACATATAACACATTCAATTTGTGAAAAGGAAAATTAGGACTATACATCAGTATTTACAAAATGTTACACAATCTATTAATGTTTTTGTATTGTAACTAGTGCTACACGGAAGGCCTGCCTTTATTTTGCCATCCATAAGAACCACTCTTCAACCATTAGGTATCTTCTTTTTCTTCTTGTAGTGTAGAAGCACTTTCTCCCTTTCTCGTGGAGTCGCTGATAGTAACCATTTGCTAAATGCAAGCTCTCCCATGCCCATAGACTGAGCAAGGAGGCTATATTGGGTTCTCTTCCTTTCATCAATCAAAGGAACTTTCTGTTTTTTAAGTACACAATCTGGTTTCTTACTTTGGTGGACTAAAGACATGCTTGGCTTGCTTAGGCTATCACTTGAAGGGATGCTGGTATATATTTTCCCTTGAATCCCTGATCTGTAGTTGACAATGTCTTCATTGCGATGAGCATACACAATGCCTAGAGATATATATCATCAGTTGACCAAAATCTCAGAAGCTTTACTCCCTCATTTCAAGTGCCATAAAGCAAGGATTCAATGGGCTGATATACTGATGAATCCAAATTCTAATATTCTTTTGTCATGATATAGTGAATTGAAATATAAATTTCAATAAAATGCTACGAAAACACTTAGTTTTTACTTATATGTTTATGTATATGCAGACATGTCCATGATCACCCCACAAAAATGACTGCCAGTAAAAAGTCTGCCTGCTATGTTATATCTTAGAAGGCCAAGAGAAATGAAGTTGTCATTTCACCAACTTTCTGTTTTATCATTGACAATAGATTTATGATTAAAAAAAAAAAGGAATTTCAAAGTGGATGAGATTTAGGATAAATGAAACATACCAAGGTCTTCAAGATCTGGTTTACTTATTGCAGCCCTCACAGATTCAGTACATAACCCAGTTTCAGAGTCTGATACTAACGAACCTGTTTCTTCTGACAGATTTAATTTTTCCTGTTCTGTTTTTTGCCTATGTTCCTTACTCACATCATGCAATTCAATGATCTCACTGGTAAATAGCTTATCAGATAAATCTCGAAATAAATTGCTAATTCCAAAAAGCTCCCCTTGGAATTCCTTGCAGTCCTGCAAGGAAACTAATTAAGCAATTCTGGGAATTATTTTAAAAAATATTAGAAATAAGTGAAAAGAAATGCCAAACCAAAAGACATAGATTTTGGTACCTGGACACCTTCAAAATATCGTTTTTCCATCTTTCCAGAGACAGCAATGTTCGAGAGCTGCTGCTTGTACACCTGACGTGAATAAACAATTTCTTCAAGCGAACCAGCTGCAAGAAGACGGAAAACAACAACATGCCGCTTCTGTCCAAAACGAAAAGACCTGTCCTGAGCCTGTAGGTCTTGTGCAGGATTCCAGTTGGGATCAAATATTACGACACGGTTTGCACTGACAAGGTTCAATCCAAGCCCACCAGCACGAGTTGATATCAGGAATACCTAAATTAATAAGACCCCATCAGCCCAATAGCAAATTGTATTGAGAAAATGCTTGTTCAACAATCAGGTTTGATATATACTTGTTTGCTTGGACTTGAGTTGAAATCATCAACCAGAGACTGACGTAAATTAGTTGGAGTGGAACCATCAAGTCTTGAGAAGCAGTAGCCTTTTCGTATGAGAAATTTCTCCAGTATGTCCAGCATCCTGGAAAAAGTAACTCAAGTTAAACAGCAGAAAGAAAAATTGTTTCAGAAAAAGTAATGCACATACAGAGAGCAGTTTACTAAAGCCAACGATGTTCAGCCATCTTAAGACCGAAAGCTACTACTAGGGCCTACAAGTAATAGATAAGAGGAAGCTCTCTCTGCCAAAACTTATGCATTTAAGTTTGAAAGCAGGAATCTAAAAAGGGATATGTTAGAGTAGAAGAACTAAATTTCAATCACTATTGTGCCAAATCCATCCTAACTTATTAAAAGGTACCCGGAGAAAGTATCAAACATGATCTAAAGGGTATATCACCTTACAGAATAGCTAAACAAAAGAACTTTGTCACCATGTGAAATCCATGAGGAAAATAGTTTTTCAAGTGCTCGCATTTTGCCACAATGTTTCACATCACTTAGACCCATGAAGCTCTGATTCTGCATGTTCCCGCCCACTAAATCAATATCAGGGCCAAAGACAGCATTAGCAAACTCTGCATCTTTACTTTGTTTGTCAGGGTCATCTTTGGGGTTTGGCTTAATCAGCTCAAGGTGATTGCTTATCTACAATAAAGAAACATAAACAAGTAACATTAAAATAATGCTAAGGAGCATCATGAACATGGTCATAAACAAGTTTGTTCATGGAAGTAGAACATCAAAGAAAGTGTAAACTACATCACAACAGTGCTCCACACTTTTCAATCAACACTTAAGTGTGGATTATAATTACTGAGAAACTAATTGTACCTTCTACAACCTACCTTAAAAACTTCACAACAAAAGCATTAATGAAATTGGCAATTCAAATCACAAATCCTTGCTTCACTTATAAGTTATTTTTCCTATACTATTTTCACTAAGCATGGTTTTGAAATCTTCTTTTATATAAAATCCTCAGACTCATGTATACATTAATTTCTCCATAAGTAGATCTTATTCAACATAATTTAATGCGAAAAATAGAGAATCCTCTAGATGAACTAGGCCTAAAATAGTAATCAGTTAATCAATAATATGCAAAAGAAGAAAAAAAAAAAGAATATTACAATTTTATTTTTTATTTTTTTATAATGTAACACAAAGACAATATAAGGCTAGCATTGTGGTGATTTAGAACTACGAGCAACACCCACCACCATGTAATAAAGAGTGAATGAGTTTCACTTTCAAGATTTAAATTTATTGTCAAATCATATCTTTTTTAAATTGAATATTCATATCAATGTCATCATCTACTTTTATCTTAAAAGATAACACACATATATCCTCTTGCATTAAGCCAATGCCTTCCCTTATCATCCCAGTTACAATTATTGAGTTGATTCATAATAATATTGATCTATAATTACAAAGCTGAAACCCCTACAAATGAATATAGTTGTAACAGAGTCCAGTGCTATGAACAAAGTAGCTCTTAAGGATATTTTTTGAAATGAAGTACAACATAAAAATGAGAGGTAAAGAAATTTCAAAGATCTCAACCTGTTGGAGCTTGACAAGGCATGGAAGGACAAGGCAAAAGGGGCATGAATCGCAACCATCAGGGTTATCTCTGTGAAGGTAAGGCCAAATAACTCCATCTGGTACAATCCTCTTACAACATTCAACTTGAGTAAGAGGGCTACCACAACTACAAGGCAGGTTCTTATTTATAAGGCATTGAATGTCAGGAAGCTGTAACATTCTCCTGTAAACACGTTTTTGCAAATCACTCATTGCGCAGAACACAATGTTATCTTCCTTCCCCATCATAAGATGCCCAATGGTCTCTTCCTTAGTCCTTCTCAACATATATTTATGAAGAACTGCAACAAGGTGTTGTTTTCTCTTATTAGCAATTTGTACAAACCTATCAGGAGCAGTTGACCTCTGACCCTGCTTAAGGGGTTCATCATAGAACTCACGAAAGTGTTCCCGTGTTCCAAGGGATCCAGGTGCAACCCATTCAAAGAGATTGAACAATTCCATGATCTTATTTTGCATTACGGTCCCAGTAAGACCATAGCGTCTCAAGGTTTTGATTTCTAAACAGGCTTTATAAAGTTTTGATTTATCATTCTTAAGTCTATGAGCCTCATCAACAATCACAATGTTCCAGTTGATATCTGACAAGGAACTGCCATGAATCCTGTAAGTGTCAAAACTGGTAATAAGTATCTCCACTCCGCTTGCTTCCAATTTATCATATATCAGATCCCGGTTGGCACCATGATAAATGGAAATGCTGAAGTTAGCCCACTTAGAGAATTCGCTCTCCCAGTTGTGAATAACAGAAGTTGGGCAAATTATCAATACTGGGTCTCTTTTCTCTACCCGGTTTTCACTTAGCATAGACTCTCTTTCTTTACCAAAGACAGCAGCAAGAAATGCTATTGCTTGAATGGTCTTTCCAAGACCCCTGTTAGATTTCAATATCCCAAAAAATAAAGTTCAACTATTTACAAAATAAATAAACTTCGACTTGGTAATTACAGTTAGATTGTGATTAAAAGAACCAAATTTCACAAAAAACAGAAGAGAAGTATAAAAAAAGTATACCTACAAACAAATAACATTGACACAAAACAAAAGATAAAGTCCACAAATTTATGAATAGGATCAGAAGATGCAACATGTGGTTTTATAACTTTCTAAAAGAGAAACTCTAAGAAGATATAAAGATGAAGAGTGCAGACATTCGTTAATTTGGTGAAAAGAAACAAAATAGAAAATTTCTCAGTACCAAATGTCTTTGAAATTTTAAAACAGGAAGTAGTTGACTCAAAAAAAAGAAAAAAAAAGTAAGGATGTGTTTGGTTTGTGAAATATTGTCTGTATCACTAATAATCACAAAAAGGTCACTTTGTTTCCCGTTTCAAAGATTTGTACATGAGATGGTAAAAACAACTTGTTTACTTAAAACCAAACCTTAACAGGTTAAGTGATAAAAGGAAAACCTCAGGGGTTAAGTTGAGAGAGGGCTATTCACAGAGGTAATATGTATTTTACCGTAATAGTATGTACCATGGTTTGCATGACAGGGTTCCCAAGAGTCCCAATAGTATATTTTTGATAAGCGAAAGGTTGAAAAAAGCAAGAAACCAAAAAAGAAAAAGCCCATCATAATTGTGTTCTATAAGATAGGTCTCTCTATCCATTAGAATTTTCAAAATTACACAAATATCGCAGCATGTTTGAGATTGAGAATAACAGAATACATTGATTTGTCACACATACACATGTCAATATATATGCACATACAAATGTATAGCACTAAAATAATAGGAGAGAGTATTAGAAAAAACAAAAGAATAGAATTTCAAGAAGATAGAAACTAACTGGCCACAACCCAGGAGGGAAAAAGAGAGAAGGGGAGGATATAATGTGTAACTCACATGTCATCTCCAAGGATGCCTCCATGGTTGTTCTTGTACAAACCATACAGAAACTTCACTCCCACTCTTTGATGCTCAAGCAGTCTACAGTTTATAGATGCAGGGACCTGAAAACAGTGAATGGTGGCTCACAATAACATCTAATTTTGTTTGAAATTTCAGTACATATACCATTTTATCAGAAACCTACATAGATGTAATGAGTAATGACCCAGTTGAACCTACTACTAGGCAATCAATATAGCACCAGTGCAATTAAGTCTGCTAATGCTCAAACTCAAACTCAATCATTCAATTAACTGAAAATTGGATACTAAAATATAAGAAAACCATAACTAAGTCTATCCATGCATTCCGTTAACTGCATACCAATTAAAAAAAAATAAAAATGGAATCTTTTCATCCTATGCATAAACGCAATAATTGCGGTGACTATAAAAATGGAGAGAAACATGGATTAGTGACCTGAACCACGGGAAGTTCTCCATCTGAAGACAAGATCAAAGGGTCAAAGGGTCCAGTATCATCAAATTGAAACTGCGACAATTTGGCTATACCCAATTTTGCTCTCTTTATCTCTGGCTCTTCTTCTTCTTCTTCTTCTTCTTCTTTGCTTGTGGATTCCCGTTGTCGCTTTGGGGAATTGTGGGGCCGAAGCGGCGGGTCTTGAAGGCGGCGAAGCTGGTGTGAAAGAGAGGATTTGGGTGGTTTTCTAGGGATTGGGAATTGGGGATCGCAATCACGGAGAATTGAATAATTGGAGTGTGTTTGGGTAATAGATGAAGATGAAGAAGACGAGGGTGGTTGTCGTTGTGGTTGTTGGGTTGTGCAAGGTCTCAGACTTTCCTTCAGAGCATGCAGTGACATAGATAATGTGTGGTTGGTTTTGCTCTTTTTTTCCAGAACAACACTAAGCAAAGTTTGAATTATTGATGTTCGTTTCCAAAATACTACCATTCTTAACCGCCAAACGCATTTATTTCGCTGTTAATTTTACATTTTTTATATATATCCACAGGCTAATTAGGGAGCATATTCTTATTGATGCATTATAATTAATGGTTTTATAAAAATTTAGGGGTAAGAGAAGTGATTGTGATATGTTATAGAGATTCATTATGCCGATATGCATGTTGTATTTTTTTCTTTTTTCCGCTTTATAAAAATTTTGAAAATTACAGCAACTTTCTTTGTGTTTTATATGATTGTCAAACTATCACCCCTTTTAATGGAATTTGATTTACAAGATATTTATCATTCACGGTATATTATTTTTAAAATCAAAAGGAAATACATTTTATTCAAGATTATTTTTACTTTTTTATTTTTTTATATATCTACCGGTTCATCGGTTATTCAATTAGTTAGCTACTCATACCATATGCATATTACATGTCATCATTTCTATCCAAAGACACTTCAAAAAACCAATTAAAATCATAGCGCAGGAGTTACACAAACTAAAAAAACACTCCATATGAAACCCTAATTTTCAAGGATGGATTCATTTATTTGTCCATACATTTATGCAAAGAGATTATTTGTTATATTTGAATTGATGACCTTTCGATTACAAAAAGAGCATCAAGAGTTACACAATACTAAAAATATAAAAATTGTAAAAATAATGTAACAGAAGAGAGAAAAAAATAAAAAGGCAAAAAAACAGATGCGATTAACAAAAAATTGAACAAGATTGCCCAGGCATGCAGTTGAAAAAAATCAAGCAAACTAATAACATTATCTCTACACGGTGGTTACAAGAAGCAATCCTAAATTCCTGACTACTTTAGACTCTTGTTACTTGCTGCTCCCTGACTCTTTAAAAAACAATGTGTTAGGTTTAGAAGAACCTAGAGAAAGAAAAGTGATACAGAAAAGGGAATTCAAGTTTTATTTCAGAATGAATACTACAATGATACAACTCCACCATTTATACATGATTATTCCTAACTAACTAATGCCACCTCAATGTACAGGTGTCTAACTCTAACTAACTATTGCCAGCTCATTATACAAGTGTCTAACAACTAACTACTTTCCAAAGAGTCACATGCAACTAACAATTAAGAGGCAACAAAGTTAATCAAACGTGTAGAACGCCTTCTCTCCCTAACCGATCTCCTTGCTGTAACATTGCCCATCCCTTCAGAATTAACCTTGACCTCAAGGTTGAAATCGGGATAACACTGTCTCAGCTCATGCTCCCTCTCCCAAGAAGCATCTGCAGGATCAGTATCCGACCATTGCACCAACAACTCACAGTGAGCTTGGCTCGGACCCGAACTGAAACGCTCATCCAAAACAACCAAAGGAACCTGAACTGGTTTATTATCCACAGCAGAAGAGGGTAACAGATGAGGAACAATTGGAGAAGTTCCCACACACGGTTTCAACTGTGAAATGTGAAAAACCGGATGAATCTGACTTCCCTCAGGCAACTTCAATTCATAAGCAACCGAACCCAGCACCCGAATTACTTCAAATGGACCAAAGAAACGCTTAGCAAGTTTATGGTTGGCTCTTCTTTCAACAGAAATCTGCCGATAAGGTTGGAGTCTAGCCCAAACAAGATCTCCTATATTGAAACGTCGATCTTTATGATGCTTATCATATTGCACCTTCATATGATTCTGAGCTCTTTGCAAATGCAACTTGAGTTGAGCCAGCACAACATTTCTTTGCTGTAACATAGAATCCAGGCTCTCCACCTTAATGAGTCCACGAGGATAGAATGGAATCATCAATGGAGGTTTTCCAAATACGGCTTGATAAGGGGCCATGCCAATTGCAGAGTGTACAGCAGAATTATAATGATACTGAGCCCAACAAATAAAGTTGGACCAAAGACGAGGTTGTTCAAAGCAAAAAGAACACAAATATTGCTCTAAATACCTGTTGGTAACCTCGGTCTGCCCATCAGATTGAGGGTGATATGAAGATGTAGTACGTAAGGTGGTGCCATTCAATTTGAACAAATGAGTCCAAAACTGGCTAAGGAAAACACGATCCCTATCAGACAATATTGAACGAGGAAAACCATGGATTCGTACAATCAAATCACAAAACAAGGTAGCCACCGAGAGAGCTGTATAAGATGTAGGCAGTGTACCAAAGTAGGCAAATTTGGACAGCCTATCTACAACAACAAGAACTGTGGTAAAGCCTCTAGAGAGAGGTAACCCCGTAATGAAATCCATGGATAATTCTTCAAAAATTCCCTCAGGAATGGGCAAGGGATGCAACAAACCAGCTGCCTTAGAGGTTTCATATTTAACTTGTTGACAAACATGGCAATTTTGAACAAACACCTTGACATCCTTGCGCATAGAAGACCAATAAAAAGTGGCTGATAGTCTGAGAAACGTACGCAGCACCCCAGCATGTCCACCCACCAAAGAACAATGAGCTTCCTTGATCAACATGGGCAAAAGAGGAGATGAGGAAGTGAGAAAATATTTCCCTTTATAGAATAAGATTCCATCTCGAACCCAATAATCCAACAAAGCATTCGGATCGGCTGACAGCCTCTGATGGAACTGCTAGAGTTGAGGATCTACCAAATTCTGCTGTTGGACTTCTGATAAAAGATCAAATGCTGGTTCAGAAAAAGAAACATTCACAGCACCATCCTCAAACACCCGTGATAATGCATCTGCTACAACATTGGTTTTGCCTGACTTATACTCAATATGGAAGGAGTAACCCATCAATTTACACAGATATTTCTGTTGGTCAGCCGTGTGTATTGTTTGAGTAAGGAGTTCCTTAATACTCCTGTGATCCGTCCGTATAACAAAACGGGATCCCAACAAATATTGACGCCACCTCTTAACTGCAGTAGTTATAGCATATAACTCCCTTATGTAAGTAGAGGCAGTGGCTAACCTTGGACCCAATTTCTTGCTGAAATATGAAATCGGCTGCTCTTGTTGAAGTAATACAGCTCCCACACCACAATTAGAAGCATCTGTATCCAAAATAAATGGCTCCCGAAAGTCAGGTAACCTAAGGACAGGAGTTTGGGACATAGCTTCCTTCAAATGCAAAAAGGCCTCTTCTGCTGTAGTGGACCACTGTAAGCTTTTGGACTCTTTAGAACCTTTCAACAACTCAGTTAAAGGAGAGGCCAAAGAAGCATATCCCTTTACAAAGCGTCGATAATAACCTGTAAGCCCAAGGAACCCCCAAAGATGTTTGATGGTTTTGGGAACAGGCCATTGAAGCATGGATGATATCTTCTTTGGATCAGCATAAACCCCATTGGCAGCAACTACATGGCCCAAATATTCGATTTTACTAACACCAAAAGAACACTTGCTAAGCTTAACAAAAAACTGGTGTTCCTGCAAATAGTGAAGAGTCAACTCCAAATGGTGAACATGATCTTCCATTGTTTTGCTAAAAACCAATATATCATCAAAGAAGACAATGATAAACTTCCGAAGGAAAGGTTTGAATAAATGGTTCATGACAGCCTGGAATGTAGCTGGAGCGTTGGTGAGACCAAACGGCATGACTAAGAACTCATAGTGGCCCTCATTAGTTCGAAAGGCAGTCTTCTCAACATCGTTGGGTAACATGCGAATTTGATGATAGCCGGCTCTCAAATCTAGCTTAGTGAAGACTGTGGAACCGCCCAATTCATCCAACAATTCATCTATAGTTGGAATGGGAAAACGGTCCTTGATAGTAACTTCATTTAGAGCCCGATAATCAATGCAGAGCCTCCAAGAGTTATCTTGCTTCCTAACCAACAAGACCGGAGAAGAGAAAGGACTGTGGGAATGTTGAATAAACCCAGCCTGAAGTAAATCAGTAACTTGCCTCTCAATTTCAGTCTTTTGGTGATGGGCATAGCGGTATGGTTTAACATTGACAGCTTTGGCTCCTTCTATTAAGTGAATTGCATGGTCCATTCCTCCAAATGGAGGTAATGTGTGTGGCAAGGAAAACACTCCCTGAAACTTAAGTAGTATTGGCCACAATGCCTCATGTATGGAACCCTGCAAAGTGAGGATCTCAGGACAAGCATCCTCTTGGATTGGAAAAGCTTCACTACCATGCAGAACATGACACATAGAACGAAACTGATCATCAGATTCCAATGTTGCAAAATCAGCAGCATGTGATTGATAGCCCTGTAAGCAAACAGGATTGCCCTCCCAACAAAACTCCATCGACTTATTACAATAGTCATGAGTAACCTTGCCTAATTTTTCAAGCCAAGGCATTCCCAAGATAACATTGATGTCAGCTAACTCCAACACCCACAAGTCAGTAATAAAGCTAACACCTTGTAATAAAAGAGGTACCTTCAAGCATTTCTTGTCAGAAAACATAACTTCCCCATTACCCAAAAACACCCGAATCTTGTGGGAATGGGTCATTGGAAGAGATAGCTCCAAAGCTAACTGTTTCTGGACAAAATTATGGGTACTTCCAGAATCTACTAACACCATAAACTTCCTGTCCTTCAATGAAGATTGAAACAACAAGGAACGTTGGTGGTTCCTATCACACAAAGCATGCAAGGAAGCATCTTTGGACTCACCGGAACCCATATCAGTTTGCCATACAACCTGGTCCTCTGTCATTTCAAGTGGGGAATCCTCCTCCTCACCGATCAATAACATCAACTTGTTCTGACATTTGTGCTTAGCCGACCACTTGTCATCACAATAATAACACAAACCCTGCTCCCTACGTTTGTGAAAATCAATATGGCCAAATTTCTTTACAGAAGAAGGAGCCGGTAAAGCCAACGGAGGTTGTGCAGCAATTGCTGGTTGAACGAAAGGAACCACAGTATTTTCCAATGCAGATGTGGACTTGGAAAAAAAATTCTTAGGTGGAATCTGGAAGGAAGTCTTCAAACTTCCAAAATGATCATCATAAGCCATTGCAAGCTGCATAGCCTGATGTAATGTAGCTGGTTCCCTCAATTGCACCGCACCCCGAAGCTCATATTGAAGGCCAGACACAAAGAAATTCATAAGAAGATCATCACCCAAATCAGGAATCTGATTCACCAAGGCTTCAAATTGCTGAATATAATCGCGAAGAGATGAAGTTTGGGTCAACTTAGACAACACACCTTTCAAATTTGTAAACCCTGACATGCCAAATCGTTGGCGTAAGGCGATGGTGAATTCACGCCAAGAACGTGCGGTTCCACTGTTGAAGGTCCACTGGAACCAAGACGCAGCCATTCCCTCCATTTTTAGCCCTGCCAATGCCACCTTTGATTCCTCCGGAATTGCTTGAAGTGTGAAGAAAAGTTCGGCTTTAAAGATCCAATTATTAGGATCAAGACCACTAAAAAGAGGCATTTCCATGCGAACGCCCTTGAGTAAGGAACGATGATCGTTGAGATCTTGCCTCGTTTGTGCAGACGACGAAGAGTTTCCATCACGCCGAGGGGAGTGCGCAGCGCGAACCACTTCTTGAAGATGCTGAATCTGATTCACCAACAAGGACATTTGAGAACGATTATCGGTAGCTTGAGCGGTTGCTTGCACCCGCAATTCCTCAAATTGTTGATCGACACGAGTCTGAAACGAATGCAACTCCTCCGTCAATTCCTGAACCCTAGTCATGGTGAAGTGAAAAGAATGAGTAAGAATGAAAGCACCAATGTTAGGTTTAGAAAACCTAGAGAAAGAAAAGTGATACAGAAAAGGGAATTCAAGTTTTATTTCAGAATGAATACTACAATGATACAACTCCACCATTTATACATGATTATTCCTAACTAACTAATGCCACCTCAATGTACAGGTGTCTAACTCTAACTAACTATTGCCAGCTCATTATACAAGTGTCTAACAACTAACTACTTTCCAAAGAGTCACATGCAACTAACAATTAAGAGGCAACAAAGTTAATCAAACGTGTAGAACGCCTTCTCTCCCTAACCGATCTCCTTGCTGTAACACAATGTCAACTTGTTAGTACATTCTCATTGTACTTCCCATTGTCTCTTCTGAACTCTCCCTTGGAAGGAGTATAATTCGGTACGCGTTCTCCACGACCCAGTCACTAAACTCTGGAGATGCTGCCATTTATGCTAAAGCTTGGTTGGTGGATTCATTTGTCGACTCATCCCACTCTTTCTTTGTGAACTTCTTTGTGTTCCGGATCTTGTGGAAGGTTGAATAATAATCCCCCCTTATTTGTGTCCCACAAGATTTATTTATCGAAATAACAAATCTCCTAATAATCCAGTAGCCTAAAGCATCGATGATACCCAATAGTACAAAAATGCCAACCTGTAAACCATTGAAGAAAATAATTTTATTAAAAAGAATTTAAGATATGTCTGATAGACAAGCCAGATCACATAGGATGGAAAACAGTTGATAACATATATCTGACAAGCAGGCAAAGATGGCCAACAATCGGCAAGAGTTATGCAGCATGAACCACAGAAAGGGGAACAGGGAGGGTGGAAAGTGAAAGCTACAATGTAACCACCAACCAGGGACTAGCCATTGGCGAATGACAGTTGGGGCAAACATCAGGGCGACAAGCATATATAGAAAGGTTGTGCTTGTTCCAGAAAATTAAATAATTATATTTGAAAAGAGGAAGTCATTTTCACCCCTTTACCAACTATTTTCTGTTGACTGCAAATATTTTTTGCTAACCCAAAGAAATAACATTTGCCAAAAGTTATTCAAAAGGAAACAAAAAAAGCCACCTCATTATATTTTAAGGACCACAACAAGGTAAGGGAGAATTTAAAAGAGTGACTTATTGACTGCAAAAACAAAATGTTACAAATGTGTACCAAATGTTAGCTCGTCATACATAAGAAAAAAATGTACGATTCTGAAGATTAGGAATCCAGAAGTGTCATAGATGTTAGCCATTCAGCCAGTATTGTATGATAGAACATAAAAATACAGATATGAGATATGCACCAAGTTATCCAAAAAAGAAAGAGAGATGTACTTACTGGATTGTGCATCTCTTCACTAATCCCAAAACTTTGAAGAATTGAATTTATGAACATGGAGAATTGGCGCAAAAGGAATGACCCAGCTCCAAGCTGAAACACCACACGGTAATAATATTAACAGAGATAATATTTGCATGAAACATGAAGAGCTACAAGGGAACAATGACCAAAATTAAATCAAACTCACCACTGATCCATATATGGTAAGGTAAAAGATACACAAAACTGGTCTTTCAATATCAATACTTGCAGTTGTAATGTGCGTTGATTATTTTCAAATGCAAAAAGGAGGGGAAAAAAGTACAAGAACAAATTAATTAATATATCGAACACAAATATAGAAAATTCAGTGAACAATTTGATATAACATATGACTAGCTACCCATATACACAAAGATAAGTGATTTTTTTTTCTTGTGAATATAAGGAGTACAAGCACAGAAAAAAAGAAGACTAACTTTCAAATGCAAAAAGGAGGGGAAAAAGTACAAGAACAAAGTAATTAATATACCAAACACAAATATGGAAAATTTAGTGAACAATTTGATATAACATATAACTAGCTACCCATATACACAAAGATAAGTGATTTTTTTTCCTTGTGAATATAAGGAGTACAAGCACAGAAAAAAGAAGACTAACTACCGACTAACCGGAAAAATAATGTTAACATCCAATTCTAGAGGAGCATAAAGAAATTGAGTTTCGAAAGGAAAAAATAAGTGATTCCAATTATTCCCTAGAAAATTAACACACAACTCACAAAGTTTTTGCTAGAAACCTATCACAAGTAGCAGCTTCGCACTACACTAAGATAACATATATACTGATATTTCCCATTCCCATATGAACCTTCACATACAGGCACACAGTAGTTACTGCTAATAATTATTATTTTTTCAACTAAAAGAAAAATACAAGTTAGGTTGGAATCTTATTTCCTTGAACAAGGGATTAATGCCTTAGAGAAAAATAACATTAGGTAGTCCCCCCAAGGTTCGCGAAAACAATATGTTAACAAAGCAAGCTAAATTCCCAAACTTTCAAAAAAAAAAAAAATGCATGTATCTCACTGTTTTGTTCTACTCATTCAGAAACAAAAGGACACCCACCACAAAGATAACCCCCATGCATATCAAACCCTAATAAACAAAATAAAAAATTATACAGCTACCATCTACAACAATTTTCGAAAAAAAAAACGCCCAACATAGTAAAATCACAACCCGAATTTGACTTCAATACAGCTCAAAATTTAAAATCACAAAAAAAGAAGATCAATTCACAAGTCTCGTACCAATAATACCAACCTATTTTTTTTCCCCACACACAATTATAATAATCAAAATAAAAAATAATTAATTTTATTTCTTAACAGAAAAACCCTAATCAGAGGTTTTCAGTAGAATTCAAAAAGGGAGAAATCTCAACAAGCATTGTTAAGGTGACATGCAAGACATACATTGCTGAAAATCTGCAATGTTTTGTGTAACATATAAATAAGCCCCAAAAGTTTCGAAAAAAGAAACCACAAAGGGAAGAGACAATAGAATAATTTTCCCAACTCTTATGAGATGGAAGAAACAAACCTTCTTCAAGGGAAATTGTAAGAGAACCCGAAATCACATGAATCATCCTCACATCAACATATCTGGTTGCATAAGGTGACATGACAGCATTCCAGATCCCCTTTTGTATACTCATCCATTCATCTTTTTCACACTGACACCATCCAAGTGCATTATTCCTGCACATACTTTGTAAATAAGAAATGGCAATCTTGAAAGACTTTGAAAGATGCACATGAGAGGAGGGGGTCCAGTGACAGCAAATGAATAAGGAAAACTATGAACGGTATGTCCAAGTTATGTGCTTACCTGTGGAAAAAAACCTGAATTTTGTCATGCAAAAACTCTGGGATATCATCAGATGGAGCCAAAGTAATGTGGAATGAACTAGCATAGCTCCCAAGTTTCAATCTTGAGATACCAGACACTTGAACACGTTCACATCGAAAATAATCTATAACATCAGTAGCTGAATCAGCATAAATTGGGGAAGAGAAGATATCCAAAATTGGCCTTTCAATATCAATAACTGCGGTTGTAATGTGTGGAGATTATTTTCAAATGCAAAAAGGACATGGAAAAAAGTACAAGAACAAAGTATTAAAATACTGAACACATTTCACCAAAAAAAAAATACTGAACACAAATATGGAAAATTCAGTGAATAATTTGGTATAACATACAACTAGTTACCCATACACACAAAGATAAGTGATTTGAAAAAAAGAAAAAAGGAGGTTATATTCTGACCTTTGAATTGGAGCGAGTCATGGTGATTGGCGAGTGAGGAAGAAAAGAAGAACAAAAGAAAAAACAGTGCAGAAGAGAAGGAACCCATGACTCTGTGATGGAAGACACAACACAACAATAACCAGCGCTCTTCTTATGCTGCTATTTATAGATTGAATTTTCACAGCGTTGGGTTTGTTTAAGGCAGCAACAATCTTGTTTACGCAGCAATTGATTTTGGAAAGCGTCATTAAATACCGCGATATCTTCGGAAAAAACATATCAATAATTAAGTCTCAATAATTAAGAAATATTAAATACCACGATATCTTCAGAAAAAACATCTAAATAATTAAGTCTCAATAATTAAGAAATAAATCATTGATAATTGAGAGTGATAACAAGATAATGATTTCCTTTTTTTTCTTTTTTCTGTCTGTATTTAATTCAATGAATCAATATACGAAGATTTTTTTTAATCACATTATTTGTATCAAAAATCTTACAAAAATTAGAAAAAAATGAAAATATAATCAAATAGATATTACAAAAGTACACGGGTCGAGAGGGTATATTGGATTAGGATTTTTTTTTTAAAAAAAATTGAGATAAAAAATCATATAGTTTTAAAAGATTATTTGAAATTTGAGACTTTAAAAAAAAAAACGTTTAGGATTTTGTAAGATTGGATTTTAAAACTGATAATTAAAATTTCAGAGAGGTAAAGCGAGTACCCTGTGAGGCAAGACCCGAACGCTCTCAACGACATCGTCGGAGTCAAATTGGGCTAGGTCGTAGGCCCCTGTAAGCTGGTCTAGCCTATTTATACCCCTATATCTATAAATAAGGATACTTAATGTCAAATTAAAATATATACTTTCTACCAAGTGTTTGAAAAAAAAAATATTGTACTAGGTTATTGAATCGCAATACCTATCGTGCATCGTTTCGCCAATTTTTCGTATCATGTATCGTGAATCATATCGAATCGTAAAATATAGAAATATAATAAAATTTTAAAATATACAAAAATATGGTTTCATTGGAAGCTTATAGCCTCTGAATGGTTTTCAAAAATAAAATCTTTTTTCCTTAGAGATTTAGAATATTTATTTAATTATTTCTTTTATTAATACAAATTCTTCAAATTGATTTTTTTAGTTTAAATCACAAATTAAATCTTTATTTTGTTTTCCTTATTAATAATAATTTTCATATCTTTTTTAATTTTTTAAATCTCAAACCAAATTTTTATTTATTTTTATATTAAAAATTAAAAAATTTGATTTTTTTTAATTTAAATCACAAAACAAATTTTTATTTATTTTTTTATATTAAATCACAAACACGGAACTCAGAGACTTTTAGGTTTAAACACTTTTATAATACAATTATTGCAAATTCAAACTGTGTTTGTGAAAAATAAAATATGTTAAATGAAGTGTCATTACGTAGATTTTGAAAAATTATGTGGAATAAATTTTTTTACCTAATTTGGATACCTGAATCAAAAGTTATGGCTTGTGAATGTATTGTTAGTCACGCCTAACTTAGCGTGAATGGTCATGCCTAATTTGAGCGTGAATGAGTGTAATAAATTCGTAAATAATTTTGAAAGAACTATATATATTCATAATTATTTATTAAAATAATATTATTATAATTTTTTTCCCGTAAAAGTTAAATAACTTTATTCTATCTCATTATTAATGTCAAAACTATATATATTCATAATTATTTGTTAAAATATTAATATTTTAATTTTTTTTTTGCCCGTCAAAATTAAATAACTTTATTCTATCTCATTAGTAATGATAGTATTTAATTTACTCTATCTCTCTTTATTAAATTATATTATTTGTTTTAAATATAATGACGTAGTTGACCATTACATTAAGGGCCCGTTTGGTGCACCTGATAAGGAGGATAGGATAGGATAAATTATCCTATCCTACCTTTATCATTTGTTTGGTATGCCAAGCAGATAGGATATAATTATCAGGTTGATCTTTTTTATCCTGCCCAAATAGTAATTACTTATCCCAAGGGGGGGCTTGGGTTAGGAAGGAGTAGGATAGGATAAGAAAATTTTAATTTTAATTTTTCCTAAAACATCCCTGCAAGAGACCAAGGCTTCTCCTCTACCGTCATTCACAAGTGGTGCATTCAGAATTCGAAGGGCTGCATTCAGAAACGAGGTATGTAGCTCAAACCCTTTTGCATTCTTTGCTCACCCTTTTGATTATTTTGCTCGTTTCTCCTCTCTTTTTCCCGTGCTTCATTCTGATTCAAGTGAAACCCATTTTCGGATTTTTGTAAATTTCAAAGGGCTGCATTCAGAAACGAGGTATGTAGCTCAAACCCTTTTGCATTCTTTGCTCACCTTTTTGATTATTTTGCTCGATTCTCCTCTCTTTTTCCCGTGCTTCATTCTGATTAAAGCGAAACCCATTTTCGGATTTTTGTAAATTTCACATTTTTCTTCGGGTTAGATCCCATCATTTATGATCCTGTGATTCATGCGAATCTGATCTTTGTCTTGTGGGTTGCTTGTTGTTCCGATGATTTGAGAACCATTATCTATTTTGATTGCTATGGAGATCATCTATTTTGGTTGACTTTATTCCATTTTCGCTGCTTAATCAGAGTGTTATGAGGCAAAATGATGAAAGAAATTTGAGATAAACTTAGAAAGATTTGTAATTATATATATATATATATATATATATATATATATATATATATATTGGTAACAACAATTTAATATATTTTATTTCATAGTTAATGTGTAAGATATTCATAATTATGTATTTTTAATATATTTTATTTAAAATAATATTTTTTAAATAATTTAAAATAGGAATCAATGTACAAAAAAATTAAAAAAATAAATAAAAAAATTATATGAAAATCTATTGTTGAGGGTATTTTTGTCTATTTAAAGCATATCCTGACGCAATCTGATTCACACCAAACAACGGATAGGATACTATTGTCCTATCAGATAGCTTATCTAGTGCACATCAAACACAGGATAGGATATGAGTTTATCATGCTCATATCATATCCTACCCTTATCCAATCCTCTTATCCTATCCGTCCTTATCCTATCTTGTCCACCAAACGAGCCCTAAAGTTGTTTTAAGAAAGAGAAGAGTGAGTTTTTTTTGTGTGTGTGTGTTTTTTTTTTTTCTTTTGCGTGTGTGTGTGTGTCTGTTTGGGGGAGGGAGGAGGGGAGAGAGGAGAGGGGGGGGGGGGGGGGGGGGGGGGGGTTGAGGTTTTGGTTGAAAACAAAATGTGGAGGTTCTGTTATATTAACTCTTTTCCTGATTTCTTATCTAATAGACAATATATAGCGAGTACAATGTTAATCTTTCATCTTCCAAGAATGAAAAATATTAGAATTTGAGTAAAATGACTTTTTGCTTCTTGTCAACCTTTTCTCTTAAATTTTTTAAGTATAATCTCTCTGATTTTTTATTTTCAATATACAATTAATAAATGAAAAATGATATTTTGTGTTTTTACTTCATATAGTCTGTTTATTCTCTCTCCCCCCACCCAAACAAAAAATAAAATAAAATTGGGTGTTAGGTGAGTTAGACTTTGTAACACAATATTTTTTTATTTAAGGATTTTTGAATATTTATTAATTTTTAAAGCGTATTTTTGTTTATGTTTGTTCAATAAAATGTTTTTGTAGTCGTATATTATTTGGAATTAAATAAGAGTTTATGTAATATACTTGAACTGGATTCTTAGTCTATGATTTGTTCACTAAAGGATTCATTTAACTAAATTCCTACTAATAAGAATAGGAGAAGTCTACAAAGTCTGATTGGAAGAATCATAAGTAAATATTTTATCGGAAAAATATTTGTCATTTTAAATGATACAATTTTGTGTCATTTTTAATGAAACTATGTCATTTTGGTATAGTTTTACATTCTCTCTCCTCCATTTTCTTTTTATTTCTAATTTTATAAATTAGAAAAATTGACAAACACACCAAAATGATGTAGTTTCATAAAAAATGACACAAAGTTGTGTTATTTAAAATGAAAAACACTAAACCCATATTTTATACTAAAACTAATTTAAATTAACATTAGGTGAGTGAATGACCAACAATTTGACTAATTTGCATGAGATGGTGAATTGGTGATATCTTTAAGAGTAATGTCATATTCTTTTTAATTAGCATATTTAAATATAAAAGTATGAAATGAAAAAAGAAAAAACATTTAAGCTTGTGGAAACTAATAAAAAAAGGTGTTTATCAAAAAAAAAACTAATAAAAAAAAGGTTTAATATGTTTTGTCTCATATAATTATGATGATTATTATGCTGGTTGATTAGGAAATGCAAAAACAGAGTAGGCTATAAAACTAGAAAAAACTGAAAGAAATCACCTCAAACTTAATTATAAAGATTCATGGATGTTGATTTAAAAAATTCAAAATTACATGCAATCAATATCAATTCAAGAATCAATAATTAATCTAACTCATTATAATTGTATAGAATCTTGAGGAGGATCCTAATTTTATTTTGTTTTTCCTTTTGAATTGATTTGTAGATGTAGAATTTTTCAAAAATTCCTTATTTCCACTTCGATTTTTTTTTTTTTTTAATCGCTGTAAACCTCATAGACTTTATAGTGTAATTGAATTTAGTGTCAATTTAAATTATATAAAAATAATTATTTTTTAATTCAATTTTATATTATACTTCATCAGTAAGTTGGACTATATAGTCAAACTTATTGAATAAATGTCAAGTCATCAAATGACATAACATGTTATTGAATATAAATGTAGAACCTTTTTATATTGACAATCTTCATACATTCATCTCTATAATTTTCTGAATATCAATTTAGCTAGCACAACTTTTATGACAGGCCGTGGTCATGACTCATGTAGCTCATGAGTTTCTTGTCCTTTTGTTTTTTGAAAAAGTATTTGTCCTTTTAAATGATATAATTTATGTCATTTCATTCTCACAAAGAGGTGAGACTCACATTTTTATATTTTTTTGTCCACTCCATCTCCTTATTTATCTATATCTTTTTCTCACTTAAAATGACATAACTTTACTTCTTTTGGAATGATACACATTTTTTCCTTTGTTTTTTATAGTACTAATATTGCTTCTCACCTCATCATCATCATCTCAAGTAGCAGCAACAAAGGAATTTGATATTGGTGGCAAAGGCCAGAAGGTATTTTGTGGGGTTAGACCACGGTGGTTCTTTCCAAAAAAAAAAAAAAAAGGACGAAGAAGGAAAAAATAAAAATAAAATAAAAAAGAGGGATAGAAATGAAAGTGAATTTTCCATTTATAGAAAAAATGACCAATAAATGGTGAATCTATAGCATATTAAATTTTTTCGGCAAAGACGGACACCAAATTCTTCATGTTGCACCACCGTCCGAGTCACCGGCAGGTACCGCCTCAGCAAATTCACTCGTCCGGATTGCTTTCTCCGGTGCGGTCTCCGTCCAAAGTTTCGGACTCAACCTGGTTCATTCCAGTTAAGTTTGTGTTGGTTTGGGGTTGCATTTTTTAATTTTTTATCATTATTTCTAACAATATAAAAATAATATAATATATATAAATATTTTGGTATTAATATTTTTTTAATAAATATACTTTAAAAAATAATACCAACAGAAATATTTTAAAATTAAACATTATCAATATTACATATATCAAAACAATAAACATGGATATATTCAAGGTATCAGCTAATATTATTTAATTTTAATATATTATATTCAGTATAAAATTATAAAAATAATATTATAAAACGTGAATCCATTTAAATAAAATGATGTTATAGTGTTTACAAAAAAAAAAAAATGATGTTATAGAAAACTTTCCCGAGTTCTTTCTGGATAGATTTTACTATTTAAATTCTGATATTGTTGTGTTTTTTATATTTTTTGTTATGAGGGTATGTCTGTAATTCGCTATGCACAAATGCGTTACTTTGTGAAGAAAAAGAGTTCTATGATTATAATGTTAGATGACCTAAGAAAACTTTTCTGCACACACAATTAAGAGATGGAGTCCACGTGTTTTTTTTCTCTTTCATTATTTCACTTTATCTCTCTTCTTTATTGTGAGTGTAGGAAAGTTTGTTTACATCATGTAATATTACACTCGTTAGACCCGAAAAAAAATGCAATAATGAAGGGTTTCAGCTAGGGGTGAAAGTGGGCTGCGTCAAGCTTTGTTCCGAAAAGCCCAAGCCTACGTCAAAAATTTTCAATTTGGCCTGGCCCAAGCCTAGTACGAGTCTAACTTTTAGCTTGGCTTGACCCGTTAATAAAAAACAAATGGTCCGACCCAGCCCGTTAGCCTGTTAATTTTTAACTTCCAAGCAGAACCATGAATCAACTTTACACAATACTCATATTATGTTGCTAAACCAAAAATCATAATTTCAACGTCCAAATAGAATCATGAATCACAACAAAACTCATACAGTCTACTTAAACATTTAAGTCACTTTCAAAAGTAAAATGCTCAAACTAAATAACAAATATTTCATCAGATCCAACAAACAAATCCATACTATGTAAATTAAAATAACTACATGAATCCAACAAACACATCATAATGCTTATAGTAAGTATAGCCTTTCCCAAAAACCTTTTAATATATTCATATACACAATCTAATATACTAAGATGTTGTTTCTTCCTACATAAGAAATAAAGTCAATTTTTTATTAAAATATAATCAAATATAATTAAGTTATAAATAATTGCAATTGATTAAATTTATATCTTTTGTTTTTTCTTCAAGGCATATTTATTATATTTTATTTTATTTGAAATAAATAGTACAATATAGGCTGGCCTGTAGCCTTTTAGGTCAGGTCTTGTGAAAGTGGGCCTACGGCCTTTTTATTAAACAAGCCTTTTCAAATCCCAAGTCTGACCTGTTTTACAAAAGTGTGCTTGAATTGTTATAAAAAAAAGTGTGCTTGAATTTGGTAGGTAATTGTCATGGTTGAGATTATAATAACCCTAGTTATATGACTTTTAAATTAGAGGGTTGTGATGAAGATCTTATGGTCATAAACAGAACGAAAATGAAATTCTAAGAATGTTGATATCCATAATGAGGGTATTCCAGTCAGATGAATTTTCATCTACTATTTTGACTACTGAAGCAGTAATAGAATGTGGAATAGCTCTAGTGCCGTGAATTTAAGTTAGAGAGCTAATCTAATGATATAAAAATCATGATTGAGGTTAGAATATGAAATGGTGAAGATTGATACCCAAATTGGGGTATTTTTGAAAAGTCACTTTTACCAAATATTTTTGTACTGCTGTGGAAGCAGCCGGTAGAATTCTGGAACGAGAAAAAGATGAGAAAATAGAATGAAAGCCCAATATATGCCTAATAAGTCATAATTAGACCAAAAATGTTAAAGTTAAGTTATATGTAGATAAGAGAACAAAGTTCAAATTGCTTGGACAATTTAGTGTAAAAACGTATGGAAGTAAAATTGATGGTGTCTTTTACCAAAAAAAAATTGATGGTGTTGTCAGGATTTTACGTAGTAGTGAGTTCAGTTTTAAATAAATCATATCTCACCCATTTCTTAATCAAATGGAGTGTGTGAGGTACCAAAATGAACCTTAGGATCTCTAGTTTCTTGTCCTAAAATATGAGAATTTTATGAGCTCACGTTAAAGTTTTCAAAAAAAAAAAATCAATGAGCATTGTTCATTCCCGTTACAGTTATTACAACAAGCAACAATGAGTTTGCGAAATTCATATCTCCTTCGTTACTTAATGAAACGATACGATTCTTGTGCTAAATTAAAGATTAAGATGTCTAGAATTTATAATAAAAATTACAGAATAAGATGGGCAGTATATCATTCCAGAAAAATTAAATAGTCCGCTACCCTGTTCAAGTGATGTTGGATCTACAATTTACTATGTACTTGTCAGAATAAGGCTTATAATATATCGTTGGAAAGCTTGTGACACTTAGATTATGATGGATAAGTATAAGGATATTAGAAAAATTCTGGTAGGATGAGCATGAATTGGTGTTGTGTTACATCTCAAAGTTACTAATCTTGTAATTAACTAGTTTCAAAATTTACTAGTTTTACTCGTGATAAATTAAATAAAAATCTGAATTCCTTCCTTTTGAATCATGATCAGCCCATGTAGAGCCATGTGGAGTGTGATTTAGTGTCTTCCTTTATGTATCAAGTTGGTCCCTCCATTATCGATTTATGAATGTCTCTTGTCTTCTTTTCCTTTACTAATGTGGACTTGTCCTCTCTTGCTTTTCTTAATGGTCGTCGCAACAAATGTTAGTGGAGGAAATCAATAGATAAAAAAATGATATAATAGCTAAGAAATTGGACAAAGTGGATAGAGTCAAATTAGACAATTCATTAGCCATTCCTTGACTTATTTGGTCGATGGTTTTTCTTCTTGATATCAAGCCTCTTCACATTTAATTTCTTTAAAACTATGACAGCCTTAAGGGAACTAAGAGAAGCTAGTAAATGTAGTCTTCTCTCTAAAATTTGAGCTTCAAACTTTTCTCTAACTTCTCTCTAGAACCTATCCTCCAAAACCTCTCCAAATCACCAAGCTTCCTTCACCAAACTTGTTCTCCTCACTCTCCTCTTGACAACCATACCATTTTCATGGTGTGAAACAAATTTTGGTGGTCAATATCCTCATAAACACATACCTTTTTGAAGGTTCAAGGAGCTATGGAGTTGTGTTCTTGAGTTCTCTTGAAGAATATCACTTGTGTGCTTAATTCTCTTGAAGAATATCACTTGTGTTTTGTGTAAGTTTTCTAAACTTTTCTTGAAAAATCTCATTTTTCCCTCTTATGCTCATGAGCTCTAACTCTTGAGAATATTTTGAAGGTGTGTTCTTGTTTAAAGGATCATCCTTGTTGGTAAAAAGTGAAGCTTGGAGCTAAAGGTGTGAGTTTTGAACCAAGAAATGGTTAATTGATGTTTAAAGGTACAACCTTTGGGTCCTTGTATGAATTTCATGAAAAATGATGAACTTGAACCCTAAAAGAGACACATGATGATTATGAGCTCTTGAGTATAAGGTGGAGTACTTGTGTTAAAAATAAGGTAATCAAGGATTAGTGGATTAATTAAGTGTTGGGGCTAATTAACAAAAGAAAGGACAAAGAAACAAGCTTAAAAACCTTAATTTACACCTTAACCTTGGAGGGTGATATCTCCCTCATCCCTTAGTCAAATGAGGATCATAATACCTCATTTTAAAGCTGAAGATGTCATTTATATTGTCCTAGATTTTGAGAGGATTATATGTTGTGACTTATCCACAAAGTGCATTTGAGTCCAGATTGCCCAAACTCATGTAGTGCAGGGACAATTCCAAAGGGCCAAATTCTAAAAAATCATATCTCTCTCATTACTTACTCAAATTAAGCTTATGATACTTCGGATTAAAGCTCTAGGTGTCTACTACAACATATTAAAATTTGAGAGAAATTGGACTTCTGGAACTCTCACAGAGACGAAAACCGTGAAGGGTGTTAGGATCCCCTGCACTGCCTAAAAACAGATTTGTGAGTTGAATTTCCAAAAATTATAACTTGAGCTATATAGCTCTGATTAAGGTGTGTAATACTTTGTTGGATAGGTAATTCAGTCTAGATTAACATACTAAAAGATGAGAATTTTATAATAAGTATGTCGGACACATGGATTAGAAAATAGAAGCATGTACAGTATAGGAAAACCGTAAAAGTGAGATTTAGGTGAAAAGAAATTTATGGAACCCTTTGAACTTATAATAATTAATGTTCAAAGCTATGAATGACATATATTGATGGTAAATATCTTGATTAGTGGTAAGTCAAGTGAAAAATGCTTTAAGCTAAGAGAGTTTATTAATGGACAAAGTGCCTAATGAGTTATTGTGGACTTAGTGAACAATTCCTTATGAACTAAAAACATGTAATTAAGAAATTAATGGTCTAGACTTGTAATGGGCATATTATTGGTGTAAGAACCTGCACCGTTAAATCAGGAAATTAAATTAATTAAATGTAAAATAAGGAAACAATTCCATAATTGACCCTAATGATTATGAGAAGACTTAAATAATTATGGTAAATGGGTAATAATACTGAAACTCACTTTTCTGACGAAAAGTGCAGATACCGGTTCTGCCTCTCGGTATATATGCGTACCGATGAAGTATCCCGGAAAATTATAATAAGTGCATGAATATTCCTAGAATAATATGTAGGACTAGTAAAACAAGTTTCAAGTCAAAATAATGAGAATTGGTACCAAAACTGATATTGGCTATGTAAAAGCGCATACCGGAAAAGTGCTGCGAAAAATAAAATAAAAAAATGACAAATCTTAGAAAAACAGCTAGATTCAGAATCCAGAGTTTGGGATTAAAATGCTAAGCGTAGCTATTAGCGCTAATATAATGTGATATAATTAATGAGACTATAAATATGAAGTTACACACAACCCTAGGCTGATTGATAAGTTCTATGTGTCTTGTGTGTGTCTCCATTTATGAGCCTTTGGTTTCTCCACTTGCCACCACCATTTTCTCATTGGAAAACCACCAAGTGATCACCTTTTCTCATTGTTCTTCTTTCTAAACACCTAGTGGCTTGTGTTGGGTGAGTGAGAGGCACATATTCTGAGTTGTAGATTCAGTTGGGTTGGGTTTGAGGTGCTGAGTTCTGAGTTTGGGTGGTGTGGGAGTCTTTCCTTGGTTGTGGGAGCTCCAAGTGGTAATCTTTGTGAAGAAAAATCAAGTTTTGTGTGTCATTTTCGTTTACCCTTGTAGTCAGCACCATGTAGCTGACTTGAGAGCTCCAAGAGCATCTTAGTTCCTATTCCAAGCCTTGGGGTAAGCTTCACCACCTTTGATCATGAGTTTTATTGGTTAAAAGTGGAGTCTTGGCATGTAAAAAGAGTTGACTAGGTAACCGACACGAACATGAACATAATAGTGTTTAAAGATGCATGCTTTAACGTTATAATGTGTTAAGAATGGAACCTTGGGAGTGATATCTCGCAAAATGCAGAAATTACATTCTGTCGTGAAATATCCGGATATGGGTATTGTGATATCCAGATATGGCCCCGACATATATCCGGATATTTTGGGAATTTCGAGACAGTAGCTGTACTGTTCATACAGAATGGTATTTTGGGTTTGAGGACCCATGAGTGGTTAATGTGAGCTTTTGTAATAATTAATCTAAGTCAGAATCAAATTGATTAAGGGCTTATGGCTTTGTGAGAAGCCTAAAGACATGAAACGTAAAAGGAAAGCGTTGTCTTTATGTTATATGCTTATAGATTATGATTGTTGGTATAAACAGACTGTGAGAGTGCTGTTTGTGGACCTGGAGCTTGGTTGGACTCTTTATTGGGTAGTTAGCTTGCGAGGTAAGCTTTTGTGTCCTCGGTTTAACCATTGTTGGTTCCACCATGTCCCATGGGGGGATGGTTTATATGCATGACGTGTTTTCATGTATTGATATTTGAAATGATGTTGAGCTATTAAGTGTGAATGCCTTATAATATGCTTGTGTTGTTCCACCTATACGGTAAGACTGAGTATGTGAGAGACATACAATAGGGTGATTCTGTGGGTGGGTGCAAGTGGTGTCTTGCACTGAATGTATGTAATAGACATATGTAAATCCTGTATTTTTCTGACCAGGAGAATAGTTGTCACACATGACATGATTATATGTTGCATTGCACAGATTTTGGAACTTATATTATTAAACTGCTTTTGGACTTATATTGCACGTGTACGTGAGTCTGGGGTGGAGAAATCCTTGAGGACCCTTTGTCTTACTGAGATTTCTGTTTAGAGATCTCACCCCACGTTTGGGGCACATTTTCAGGTTCAGGTAATACTGGGGTTGATACCTCGGGCGGCAGGAAGCCGGAGTTGAGTTAAGATTATGCTTTTAAGATGAATTACTGGATGCTGACATGCTTTACATTTATCTTGATATTTGATGTGAGATTTTGTTGGGCTTTGTTGCCTTATTTGGTGAGCATGGGGATTGTCCGTGCCACGTTTCTTATGTTATGATTTTAGTTTGGCGTTGTATAAACCATCAGGATTATGTCTGGTCTACGTGTTGTAGTTCCGTGACTAGAGACACACTATCTATATTATGAGGTATTTCAGTTAGTTGTTTATTTGCAATTACATACAGGCAATCTTTTGAAAATGAATTAAGTAATCAACTTGGTTAATGATAATGACGTCATAATTGAATGAAAGAAAAAGTTATTTCTCATTTTAATTAAACGTTGCTTAATACGATGACATGATATCAAACCGTGTGTTAAAATTAGCATATAAGTATGGAAAGTGGAATCATTAAATGGTTATGTTTTGTATATAACTTGATTAATTACTATGTAATTAATAATGTGAATGGTATTCCTACTCGAGGTGTACCTAGAGAACCTTGCACTTGAGGATTTATTGGAGCATACATATTTTACTGTTGGAGTGAGGCTTGTGATAAGCTCCTGGTTCTGGTTGCTCCTCTCTCTTGTGGCCTCACCATGATGGTGGGCATTATGGTTGTATTGTATGAAAGTATGTGGTACACTGTATATGTGCATTCATTCACATTCATATAGATGTTATATGATATTGATGTTATGATGACGCACTGATGATATATGTTATGAGGATCCTGGCCAGTGATCAAGGTATGTAGGCTGCCTGTGACTTGACTTTGTGAGCTATTTCATACAGAGGTTGTGTTGACTGTCTATGGCTTGACCCTGGAGTCACACATGTGTAATTGTATATGGCTTGACCCTGGAGTCACACATGTGTAACAGTTTATGGCTTTGACCCTGGGGTTACACAAGGACGATATGATGATGCTATGTTTATGCTGTATGTTTGTTATATATGCTTTATATCTGACTTGTCATGCAGGAAGTGGGCTCAGGGGATTAGAGGATTCTCTAAGAACCTTGAGTTTACTGAGATGTGGTTATTTCACCCCGTTTGGGGACATCATTTCAGGTACTCAGAGTAGTGGTGATGCTTCTAGGGGCAAGGCCCCGCCTTGGAGTAGTTGATGATGCTGCTAATTATTTATATTATGACTAGACTCTGTGATGACATGTATAATCATTAACATGTCCAATTATCTTATGTTGAGATTATGTTATATATTTACTTTGGCTCATGACTATAGTATTGGAGCCGTGGATTATTTACTGATGCTTTGACGTTTTGAAATTTAATAGACTTGATGTATGTATTCAGTTATTTGGGCATGAAGCCTTATTGTTTGTATTGAACCGTAGAGGGGATCGCAGCCGTGTGGGACTTACGAGCTGTCTGTTTAATTCTTGTATCTATCAAATAGTTATCCGAAATACAATTGTTATGCTGTCCGCGAGACTCCGTCAAGAATGATACTTAAGGTCGTATCCGGATGGTTAACGGTCAATTGAGATGACCAATGGTTTTAATTAGTAGACTTAGACGTTAATGTCACGTTAATGCAATATATCAGATGAATGCTTGAAAATGTTTTAGAAAATATTTTGGAAAAAATTTACTCGTATTTTATAAGACGCTTTATTATTCTTTAAAATAAAGTCTTCCCCTGTGTATGCTAAATATTATGGATGTTAACAATCGGAGTACTACGGGGTGTTACAGAGATAATCAAGGAACGACAAATTTCTTTTAAGAATTATGCATTGCCATTAAAATTTATTCAATTTGAAGAAATTTAAAAAATATTTAACTCAAGAAAAATTAGTCTTTTACAAATAAAATTAAATTTGGAAATTTGGTTATGCATACGAAAATTTACAAAATTAATAGCATGAAATCAGATTCATTTGTCACACTTATAACTATATAGTTATGCAAAATTTTGGTTACCTAAAAGATATTAATTTTATCTCTTCTAGCAAAATAAATGCGTAAATAGATATTTGATTTGCAAAATTCATTATGAACAAGGTTCAAGATATAAATATTTGAAAAAAAAAGTGTTTACTAGTAAGCATTTAGTGACAGATAATACACTATATTATTAAATAACTTTTAAAATTAAATTAGATTTTATATATTTACAATAAACAAAAACTTATTTATATTTCGAATCCACTTTTTCAAAATTTGTATTTCCAAATGCTGTGTTAACTAATTTTGTTGATTATTAACTAATTCTCAGAATTCCAGCTTACAAATAAATTAATGATTTTTGTTGCATATTTTGACCTGGACAAATAAATTAACTAATTTTGGTTACATATCGAATCCAAATTAATTTATGCAAAAAACTAATTTCGTTCATATTTGATAAGTAAATATTTTAAACTAAAACTAATTTAAATTAAGCGTTATGAGTGTGAATGACCAAGGATTTGAATAATTTGGAGTACTATAATAGTAATGTCATATTCGACTAGCATCTTTTAAATACTTAAAACTATTTGATGAAGAAAAAAATGCTTTGTCTACCCAAAAAAAAGCTTTAATCTATATAATGGGAACAAATAAAAAGGTTAAATATTTTTTGCCTGGAATAATTAAGTGGATTATTATGCTAGTTGATTAGGAGATGTAAAAATAGAGTAATCTATATAACTAGAAAAGTTTGAAAGAATCCAATATAATTTATAGAAATCTAAAGAAGGTATATAATTAGATAGATCAAAACTATAGGTATTAGATATCTATTTAAGAATTAGCTAGTAATGATTAACTCATTAGATTTTTTTTTTTTTTTTTTTTGGTAAAGAACTCATTAGATTTGTCTTGAAGCTTGCGGAGGATAATGAGCCCACTAATTTTATTTTATTTTAAATTGATTTATACGTAGAGGTTTTTTTTCAAAAATAAATTAAAATTATTTCACCTTCTAAATAAGAGTATATCACTAATTCTTGGAAAATCTTTGTGGGCCAGAGGACGTGCCTCTGTCCTCGAAGGGGGATTAGTCTCATTCTTCCTCCGATAGCGAAGCTCAATGCACCCGTTGTTTCAATGAGGAGCTAGCTTTCGGACCCCTCCGAGAACAAGGTGACCGGAGGAGGTTGAATGAGGATACCCTCCAGGTTATACCAAAAAAAAAAATAGTATATCACTCTACCCCTCATAATCTTTTTAGTCTAATTCAATGCACCGATAGAGTAAAATATTTTTATAAACTTATACAATTTTATCTTGGGCTTTATTTATAAGTTCGAGTATATTACAAAGTACTTGAAATTTTAATTTATCAAATATGACGTGACAATATGTAAGTCTAGTTTTTTTTACACATGCATCGAAATTAATTTTTTCTTTTTATATCTTAATAAATTTCGACAAAATTTTGTTTAAATATTTACTTTATCTCATAAATTAGTCAAATTAAGGGTGGGATAAGATCATGTTTAATTGAGTCTAAATCAAACTCGATATTTTGTGGACCTATCATGTGGGAAAGTGATCAAGTGGTAATGTTATTTGATCACAACTACTCATTTAAAAATTATATATTTTTCTCTCTTTTATCTCATCATCAATGAGTGGTTATAATCAAATAACATGATCATTTTTCCATATGAGAGGATACACTCGGGTAAAACAGAGTTATTAGATTGGGTGAGGCAAGTATACATTCATCTCTAATTCAAAAATTCTAATGTTTTTTTTTTTAAAAAAAAAGATTAATAATAATCTCAAAGAGTTATTACCGTTGAGTCCCCTGCATGTCGCCATGTGTGAATGATCAAACCCCATATAAATATCTTTAAAACGCCCACAATTTATGGCACTGCTTTCCAATATAGTGCCAATGCCAAGCAAAGCACCTATTACTCATCGAAAGCAATTTCCATGCTCTAATCTACAACGGTTATCTCCTCTTAATCCCCACTCTCCTATTATATATTCTAATATCACTCTCTCCCATTCCCATCACCCTTCTATCTTCAAACATTCATCTCTCTAACTCTCTTTGTCTCTCTCTCTCAGTATCAATTTCACTCTAGCACATTTTATTCACTGTGCAAATGGCACAGTTTCTCGGCCTTATGTTTTTGATGATATCAATGTTGCTTCTTAGCTCATCATCCTCACATCAAGCAACAGCAAGGAAATTTGATGTTGGTGGCAAAAATGGTTGGGTTGTGAAACCTTCTTGAAGACTACAATCATTGGGCTCAGAGGAATAGGTTTCAAGTCAATGACACTCTAAGTAAGTCCAATAAAGTAATATTAATTTTATCTTTACGTAGAAATAAAGATTATATATGAAGGAAAAATATTTTCTCATGTTAGATGAAAAAAAAAAAAATCTCTTGATGTTCATAAATAAAAGAGTGGGCCATATATTTATGTGTCTTGCTAGTGTTTTATCCCATGAAATTAAGAGTTATTATAATTTTCCATTTTGGATGCATGCAGATTTCAAGTATAAGAAAGGAAATGATTCGGTTCTGGTGGTAAAGAAAGAGGATTATGATTCGTGTAATATCAATAACCCCATTCACAAAATGGACGATGGGAATTCAACTTTCCATTTGGACAAGTCGGGGCTCTTTTTACTTAGTTAGTGGTAACGTTAACAACTGCAAAAATGGTCAAAAGATTGTAGTCCTTGTCATGGCCGTAAGACACCAACTTCCTCCGGTTGCGCCACCGTCCCAGTCACCGGCAAGTGCTCTGCCGGAACAGCAAGTTCACGTGTCCGGTTTTACTTCTCCGGCACCGTCTCCATCCAAAGCTTCGGGCTCAGCTAGGCTTGGAGGTTCAGTCAGTATGGGTGTGGGGTTCGGGGGTTATTTCTTCTTCACGGCTTTGCAGGGTTGGTTTCATTAGTAACCTTGGGACTTCTTCTTTTGTATCAAATGAAAAATAATTATGTTTCGTAATGATTTGTAGTGGGCATGAATATTTGAGCTTTGTCTTTTTATGATTTTTGAATTCAACTTTGTCCTTAAATACTAATTAAAATGCTTATTAAATTGTTATAAAAAAAAATAAAAAAATTGCTTATTAAATCATCTTATATTAACTTTGTTCCAATTCTCTAAGCGTTGAATCATGTGTTTCATTAGATAATTGAGCATGAGGATATACTTGCTATAAAGTCGCCTACTCATGGCAACCAAGACACAATTTCTGTTAAAAAAGGAAAATATCTACTAATCCGGTTCACCAAAAACCAGGCAGATCACCGGTTATGGTCTAAACTCGCAAGTGGAACACTGATTTAGCGGTTGGTCGGCAAGGATGTCCATAACCTTTAAAGACTTAAAATATAATATATATTTTTTTGAGTTAACTCAATCCTAATTACTTCTTGATGTAAGTTGGCTAAGACTAATATTTAACAAGTTTTCAATTATTTGAGCTGGACTAATCCGAAGTTCGGGACACGTCATATATGCAAATATTTGAACTTCTCAGCAATGTGAC
>JAVKPL010014356.1:0-85630 GCA_032173675.1 Gastrolobium villosum | reverse complement strand
GTTTAACGTCACGAGCCTGACTGGAACCACATTTAATCAAGTGAAGTTAAAGAGACAGAAATTATCTCTCTATTCACAGGTTCTCCATAGTAAAACTTGAGCCGATTTCCATTTACCTTAAAGGGTATCTCTTCATCCAGGGGAGAGATTTCAATGGTACCATATGGAAATATATTCTTCACTATAAAGGGACCAGACCAACGAGATTTAAGTTTTCCTGGAAACAACTTCAGTCGAGAGTTGTACAATAATACCTGTTGACCAGGTGCAAACTCTTTGTGCTTGATCCTGCCCACAAAGCTTTGTGTTCTAACTCTACTGGTAAATGACAAGGTTTGCCATACACCAATTGATAAGGTGACATGCCGATTGGAGTTTTGAATGCAGTTCTGTATGCCCAAAGTGCATCATCAAGCTTTTTGGCCCAATCTTTCCTAGAAATCCCTACTGTCTTTTCTAGGATTCTCTTTATCTCCCTATTGGAGACTTCCACTTGCCCACTAGTTTGAGGATGATATGGTGTGGCTATCCTGTGTCTCACTCCATATTTATCCAACAAACCCTCAAAATGTTTGTTACAAAAGTGAGTACCCCCATCACTAATGATAGCTCGAGGCACTCCAAACCTTGTAAAAATATTTTTCCTTAGAAAAACAACCACCTTAGCATCATTAGTGGGAAGAGCAGCAGCTTCTACCCACTTAGAAACATAATCCACAGCAACAAGGATATACTGGTTGGAATAAGAAGATGGAAATAGACCCATAAAATCAATGCCCCAAACATCAAATAGTTCCACCTCTAAAATATTATTCAGAGGCATCTCATCCTTGCGTGAGATATTTCCTGTCCTCTGACATTTATCACATTTTTCTACACAATCTCTTGCATCCTTAAAAAGTGTTGGCCAGTAGTAACCGCTTTGCAAAACCTTCTGCGCGGTTCTATTGCCCCCAAAATGGCCTCCATAGTTAGAAGAATGGCAATGCCATAAAATCTGGCTCACTTCAAACTCCGGAGCACATCTGCGAATGATCCCATCAGCACATTGGAAATATAGATGTGGATCCTCCCAGAAGTATCGCCTTACATCTCGCAGAAATTTCTTCTGTTGTTGCCTTGTAAGGTTAGGAGGCAACTCTCTTACCACTTTGTAGTTGGCAAAATCTGCGAACCATGGAGGAACAAAGACTGCCATCACCTTCTCATCAGGAAAATAATCATTGATTTCTTTTTCTGAACTATCTTGTAGTTCTTTTGCCTGAATTCTAGAGAGATGATCAGCCACTTTGTTTTCTACTCCAATTTTGTCCCGAATTTCCAAATCAAATTCTTGAAAAAGTAGCATCCACCTTAACAATCGTGGTTTAGCGTCCTGCTTAGTCATCAAAAACTTAATAGCAGAATGGTCAGTAAAAACAACAATTTTAGATCCTAACAAGTAAGGTCTAAATTTGTCCAGTGCATAAACTACTGCTAACATTTCTTTCTCAGTTGTTGCATAATTAATCTGAGCATCATTCAAAACTTTGCTAGCATAGTAAATGACATGTAATAATTTTTCCTTACGCTGACCAAGGACTGCACCAATTGCATAAGCACTGGCGTCACACATGAGTTCAAATGGAAGGTTCCAATCGGGAGCTGTAAGCACTGGAGCTGTAGTAAGCTTTTCTTTTAACACATGGAAGGCCTTTGAACAAGCATCGTCAAACACAAATTCAGAGTCTTTCACCAAGAGTTGGCTTAATGGTTTAGCAATCTTGGAGAAATCCTTGATGAACCGTCTGTAAAAACCTGCATGTCCTAGGAAACTCCTAACAGCATTTATATTTACAGGAATGGGAAGTTGTTCAATTAACATTAATTTTGCTTTATCAACTTCAATCCCTGCATTAGAAATTTTGTGTCCCAGCACTATACCTTCAGTTACCATAAAATGGCACTTCTCCCAATTTAGAACCAGATTTGTCTCATTACATCTTTTCAGAACTTTAGATAAATTGTTCAAACAAAAATCAAAATTAGAGCCAAAAACAGAGAAGTCATCCATAAATACCTCTAGACCTTTCTCCACCATATCAGAAAAAATGGACAGCATACACCTTTGGAATGTGGCAGGTGCATTGCAGAGGCCGAATGGCATTCTTCTGTATGCAAAGACTCCAAATGGGCAAGTAAAAGCTGTCTTTTCCTGGTCTTCAGGAGCTACAGGTATTTGGTTGTAGCCTGAATACCCATCCAAGAAGCAATAATAAGAGTGGCCCGCCAATCTTTCCAGCATTTGATCAATAAAGGGTAGTGGGAAATGATCTTTCCGTGTAGCTGTGTTCAACCTCCTGTAATCAACACACATTCTCCAACCCGTGATAGTTCTGGTTGGAATCAACTCTTGTTTTGCATTGGTAACTACTGTTACACCACCCTTCTTTGGCACTGTTTGAACCGGACTTACCCATGCAGCATCAGAAATTGGGTAAATCATTCCTGCATCAAGAAGCTTTACAACCTCTTTCCTTACCACCTCTTTCATTGTTGGGTTCAATCTCCTTTGTGGTTGTCTCACGGGTTTAATATCATTTTCCATGAGAATCTTATGTGTACAAAAAGAAGGATTTATGCCCTTCAAATCAGCAATAGACCATCCTATTGCGGTCTTATGAGCTTTTAAAACTTCCACCAGCTCCTTCTCTTGACCTTCGGATAGATCTTTGTTGATGATTACCGGATAAGTATTACCATCTCCCAAAAACACATATTTTAAAGTGTCTGGTAATGGTTTCAACTCAACTTTAGGGGCACCAACCTCTATGTCTTCAGCTTTTTCTTTCAGCACCTCCACAGTAATTCCTTCTTTTTCAAAAGGTACATAATCACGAGCCTTCAACTCATAATCAATCTCTTGAGGTCGTTCTTTCTTGTGTTGAATTGTTTCATGAATAGAATCAACCTGGAAACAATCATTATTTTCAGCAGGTCTCTTCATAGCTTCTGAAACATTGTAGATAATTTCCTCATCGTTCATTCTCAGTTTAATCATCCCTTGTTCAACATCAATTAAGGCTCGGGCTGTAGCCAAAAAGGGTCTTCCTAATAACATGGGTTTCTCACTTCCTTCTCCCATATCTAATACCACAAAGTCTGCAGGAAAGATAAACTTATCAACCTTGACAAGGATATCTTCTATGATACCATTAGGTTTCCTTACGGATCTGTCAGCCAATTGGAGTGATACCTCGGTAGGTTTCAATTCCTCAATCCCCAATGATTTGTAAACTGAAAAGGGCATTAGATTAATGCTAGCCCCGAGATCACATAAAGCTTTCCCAATGCCAATATCACCAATAGCAATAGGAATATTAAAACTCCCTGGATCACTAAGCTTATCTGGAATTTTCTGCTGGATAAAAGCACTACACTCTTCAGTGAGTGTTACAGTTTGACATTCCTGCAGTTTTTGTTTCCTGGATAAAAGATCCTTCATGAATTTTGCATACCCCGGCATATTTGCTAGGGCTTCCGCAAAAGGAATATTGATATGTAGTTTCTTGAAAATGTCCAAGAATCTATCATAATGTTTGTTGTAGGCTCCCTTCTTGAATCTTTCTGGATAGGGTGCCTTAGACATAACATATTCGTGGCTTAACTCATGCTTTTCCTTTGCCACTACTGGTTGTTCTGCAACCTGCTCTTGTTCAATCCTGACTTCCTTTTCTTTTTCTGGTACAATTACCTCAATCTCTGGTTCAATTGTTTCCTTCTCTTGTTCCTCTTTCCCTTTTTAAAATTCATAGGTGGTTTTATTGGAACTGTCAGTATCTTACCACTTCTTGTTGTAACAGCCATACAGTCATCCTTTGGATTGTTGACTGTATTGCTTGGAAAGGTACCTGGAATTCTTTCTGAAAACTGTTTGGCTAGCTGGCCTATCTGATTCTCCAGATTTTTAATGGAAGCATTTGTGTTTTTATTGTTGGCTCTTGTTTCTTCCATGAAAGCATTGGTATGTTGAGCCATATCATTGGAAGCCTTAGCCATTTGAGCGAAAGCTTTTTCCCACTCGGCTGGCTCTTTTTGCTGAGTCTGTGAAGATTGAGTATAATTATTGTTAGTTTTAAAATCCATACCTGATCCTTGAGTCCTCCGTTGAAAGTTGTTGTTACCACCAGGGAAATTTTGATTTCGCTGGAAGTTTTGTTGTTGAGGACGCTGATCGTACCAGATCCCATTCACCTGTAATTGTTGAAGTGAATCTTCGGATGATGGATTTGGACACTCACTGGATTCATGACTTTCTTGGCATTGGTCACAAATCAGTGGAGTTGTTTGAACCTTTGACACTTGAAACTTGTCAAATTTTTCACTTAAACTGTCAAACTTTTTAGATAATGATATTACATCACTATCTGCTGGTTTTGTTACTGCTCTTTGTGTGGGAACTAGCACACTTTCATTTTCATTTCTTGCAAGCTTTTTGATCAACTCAATAGCCTGCTCAGATGTGCTTTCCCGAATAGAACCTCCAGCGGCACTATTTATTATCATCCTTGTTTCAGGGGTGATTCCATTGAAAAATATCACCACTTTTCTGTCATCATCTCCTTCGTAATGTGCACATTTCCTGTTTAGTTCCTGGAATCTGTTCCATGTTGCACAGAGTGATTCTCCTTCCAACTGGCGAAAGTTTGTGATTTCATTCACCAGCTGATTATATTTCTCCATGGAGAAGAAATGATCAAAGAATTTGCTGGACAAATCTTCCCATGTAAGGATGCTGTTTGCTGGCTGTCGTTCGATCCACCTCAATGCTTTTCCCTTAACAGCGAAAGGGAACAACCGAAGCCTGATAGCATCTGTAGATACTCCATTGTGTTTGGTTGTATCACAGACCATCAAGAATCGGTCTATAAACTCATGTGGATCTTCATCATCAGCACCAGAAAATTGAACCCTTTCCACCAAAGAAATTAATGATGGCTTGAGTTCAAAATTGTTGGCCCCACATTTGGCCTTACTATGCTTGAATTGGCCCTATTGAATACTGGAGTCAGAATTGTATTCAACAGTCTTGGAGGTTGATTGTTGGCATTTCCTCCTCGTCCATGACCAGCATTGTTGTTTTCTGCCATCTCTTGAATTGGTTGTAAAGGTATGTGCTTCAAATCTTCCCAAATGATCTGTCTAGCAGCCTTCCTTAGTTGCTTTTCTGTCCTTGTAATTTCAGAATCTATTACAAAGTCTTTAGGCGGAAGTCTACCTCGCATAAAAATCAGAGAAAATTATTAGTAGCACCTGAACAACACAAAACAAGATAAAAAGAATAAAGAATAGGAATCTAATCTCAAGAATCTACGGTTATTTGTAATATTGAAAACACAATCCCCGGCAACGGCGCCAAAAACTTGTTGCGTAATCGGCAAGTGCACCGATCGTTCCAAGTAATAAAGTGATAAATAAGATCGTCTCCACAGGGATTGGAAAACAATTACTACTATAACCAGTCCTCTTAATTTAGATTAATCGATTTGTGTTTCCACACTATAGTAACCAAAAATGTAAAGACTTGTTTTTAGGTTTTCCTGAAAAAGACTTAAAATAAATGAAGAAATGTTTTTGTAGAAGAAGTGATGAAGAAGACTGTAGCCAAGGTACATTCACCAATTGTTCCCAATTTTACTTTGGATTGATTCATAATACTTATCGAAATTAACAACTCAGACAAATTATCATCTTTTTAGAAATAATTAGTTAGATCCCAATCCCTTGGTGATCTAACCCTTTACTTCAGTTGGAACCCTAATCCCTTAGTAATCCCGCCTGAAAATAAGCATTATGTAGATAAATCCCACGACTGCAATCCATACAAGTCTATCCCTAGAACATGCATGGAGAGTCATCTTTATCCCCTTTCAGGATCAGTATTCCAATATTCCTATTGCGAACCCTGATCCCCAGAATATTATTCCCTATTAGGTTGATCAGATCTAACAGAAATAATATCAATACGTGCAAGATAAAGATGAAATATATTAAAATCAATACATATAATGATTCAATCCTTGTAACAATTGTTCACAAAGGGATCATGCCCTTGACTACAGAAATAGATCTAGCCAATCAACATCATGATCGCTGATCTGATTTCAACATGAACTGAAAATGAAAATAGCAGAAGAAGATTACAAGAATGGAATGACGAACGCGAAGAACGCCTTCCTCCTTCAGCCGGATCTGCTCCTCTAGGTCTTGTGGTGTATTCTAATGATCTTTTCTTCAAAGGTTGAGTCTCTTTTTATAAGAGACTTTGACCTAATTTGCAACATTTGAATTTTCATATTTTCGCGCTTCCCACGCTCAGAGCGCCACTCCCGCGCTCAGAGCGTGGGAGTTTCTGCCAGGTTTTGCCCACCCGCGCTGATGGCGTGGATCTCGCGCCCTCAGCGCGGGACCTTCTGCCAAATTTCCTCCTCCCACGCTCAGAGCGCCATTCCCACGCTGTGAGCGTGGGAACCTAGGCCTCTTTTGCAATGTTTTTGCCTTCTTTTATGCATTTTCCTTGATATTCAGACTTTGGATGCTTTTAATCTTTTTCTCTGCCTTTCTTGCATTGATTGAGTCACTTTCTTCTTCTTTTCGTTTTGTAATTTCCTATATGCTGATCGCATATCATTCTCCATAGTAGAATTTCAGCCGATTCCCATTTACCTTAAAGGGTCTCTCAGCATCAAGAGGAGAGATCTCGATGGTAGCATATGGGAATACATTTGTCACTACAAAAGGACCAGACCAATGAGATTTAAGTTTACCTGGAAACAACCTCAGTCGAGAGTTGTACAATAATACTTGTTGACCAGGTGCAAACTCTTTGTGCTTGATCTTGCTATCATGCCACAGCTTAGTCTTCTCTTTGTAAATCTGTGCACTTTCATATGCAGTTCTTCTGAACTCATCAAGCTCATTCAGCTGTAGTATTCTCTTCTTTTGAGCTCCTGATGGTTCAAAATTTAAAAACCTTGTAGCCCACAAGGCTTTGTGTTCTAACTCCACTGGCAAATGACAAGGTTTGCCATACACCAATTGATAAGGTGACATGCCAATTGGAGTTTTGAACGCAGTTCTGTACGCCCAGAGTGCATCATCAAGCTTCTTAGCCCAATCCTTCCTAGAAATTCCCACTGTCTTTTCTAGGATTCTTTTTATCTCCCTGTTGGAGATTTCAACTTGCCCACTAGTCTGGGGATGATATGGTGTGGCTATTCTGTGTCTCACCCCATATTTAACTAGCAAGCTTTCAAAATGTTTATTACAAAAGTGGGTACCCCCATCACTGATAATAGCCCGAGGTACTCCAAACCTTGTAAAAATATTTTTCCTCAGAAAAGTGACAACCACTTTAGCATCATTGGTGGGAAGAGCAACAGCTTCCACCCACTTGGAAACATAATCCACAGCAACAAGGATATACTGGTTGGAATAAGATGATGGAAATGGCCCCATAAAGTCAATGCCCCATACATCAAACAGCTCTACCTCTAATATATTATTCAGAGGCATCTCATCCTTGCGTGAGATATTACCTGTTCTCTGACACTTATCACATTTTTCCACACAATCCTTCGCATCCTTAAAGAGTGTCGGCCAATAGTAACCGCTTTGCAAGACTTTCTGAGCGGTTCGATTACCTCCAAAGTGGCCTCCATAGTTGGAAGAATGGCAATGCCACAAGATTTGACTCATCTCAAACTCAGGGACACATCTGCGAATGATCCCATCAGCACATTGAAAATAGAGATGTGGATCCTCCCAGAAATATCGCCTTACATCTCGCAAAAATTTCTTTTGTTGTTGCCTCGTAAGGTTAGGAGGCAACTCCCTTACAACTTTGTAATTGGCGAAATCTGCGAACCATGGAGGAACAAAGACTGCCATTACCTTTTCATCAGGAAAATAGTCATTGATTTCTTTTTCCGGACTATCTTGTAACTCTTTTGCCTGAATTCGGGAGAGATGATCAGCCACTTTGTTCTCTACTCCAATTTTGTCTCGGATCTCCAAATCAAACTCTTGAAAGAGTAGCATCCACCTCAGCAGTCGTGGTTTAGCATCCTGCTTAGTCATCAAAAACTTAATAGCAGAATGGTCAGTGAAAACAATGATTTTAGATCCTAACAAGTAAGGTCTAAATTTGTCCAGTGCATAAACCACTGCTAACATTTCTTTCTCAGTTGTTGCATAATTAACCTGAGCATCATTCAAAACTTTGCTAGCATAGTAAATGACATGTAACAATTTTTCCTTACGCTGACCAAGGACTGCACCAATTGCATAAGCACTGGCGTCACACATGAGTTCAAACGGAAGGTTCCAATCAGGAGCTGTAAGCACAGGAGCTGTAGTAAGCTTCTCTTTCAACAAATGGAATGCCTTTGAACATGCATCATCAAACACAAACTCAGAGTCTTTCACCAAGAGTTGGCTCAATGGTTTAGCAATCTTGGAGAAATCCTTGATGAACCGCCTGTAAAAACCTGCATGTCCTAGGAAACTCCTAACAGCATTTACATTTACGGGAATGGGAAGTTGTTCAATTAACATCAATTTTGCTTTATCAACTTCAATCCCAGCATTAGAGATTTTATGTCCCAGTACTATACCTTCATTTACCATAAAATGGCACTTTTCCCAATTCAGAACAAGGTTAGTCTCATTACATCTCTTTAAAACTTTAGACAAATTATTCAAACAAGAATCAAAGCTTGAACCAAAAACAGAGAAGTCATCCATAAATACCTCTAAACATTTCTCCACCATATCAGAAAAGATAGAGAGCATACACCTTTGGAAAGTGGCAGGTGCATTGCAGAGGCCGAACGACATTCTTCTGTATGCAAAGACTCCAAATGGGCAAGTAAAAGCTGTCTTTTCCTGGTCTTCAGGAGCTACAGGTATTTGGTTGTAGCCTGAATAACCATCCAAGAAGCAATAATAAGAGTGGCCCGCCAGTCTTTCCAGCATTTGATCAATAAAAGGTAGTGGGAAGTGATCTTTCCGAGTAGCTGTGTTCAACCTTCTGTAGTCTACACACATTCTCCAACCTGTGATAGTTCTGGTTGGGATCAACTCTTGCTTTGCATTTGTAACTACTGTCACACCACCCTTCTTTGGTACTGTTTGAACTGGGCTTACCCACGCAGCATCAGAAATTGGGTAAATCATTCCTGCATCAAGAAGCTTTACAACTTCTTTTCTCACCACCTCCTTCATTGTTGGGTTTAATCTTCTTTGTGGTTGTCTCACGGGTTTGATATCATCTTCCATGAGAATCTTATGTGTACAAAAAGAAGGATTTATGCCCTTCAAATCAGTAATAGACCATCCTATAGCGGTCTTGTGAGCTTTCAAAACTTCAACCAGCTCCTTTTCTTGGTCTGAAGAGAGGTCTTTGTTGATGATTACTGGATAAGTATCACCATCTCCCAGGAACACATACTTCAAAGTGTCGGGCAATGGTTTCAATTCAACCTTAGGGGCACCAACCTCTACATCTTCAGCTTTTTCTTCTAGCACCTCCACAGTAATTCCTTCTTTTTCAAAGGGTATATGATCACGAGCTCTCAACTCATAATCAATCTCTTGAGGACGCTCCTTCTTGTGTTGAATGGTTTCATGAAAAGAATCAACCTGGAAACAATCATTATTCTCAGCAGGTCTCTTCATAGCTTCTGAAACATTGTAGATGATCTCCTCATCATTCATTCTCAGTTTGATCATCCCTTGTTCAACATCAATTAAAGCTCGGGCTGTAGCCAAAAAGGGTCTTCCTAAGAGCATGGGCTTCTCACTTCCTTCTCCCATATCTAACACCACAAAGTCCGCAGGAAAGATAAACTTATCAACCTTGACAAGAATATCTTCTATAATCCCATTAGGTTTCCTCACAGATCTATCAGCCAGTTGGAGAGATACCTCGGTAGGCTTCAATTCTTCAATCCCCAAAGATTTATACACTGAGAAAGGCATCAAATTAATACTAGCCCCAAGATCACATAAGGCTTTTCCAATGCCAATATCACCAATAGCAATAGGGATATTAAAACTCCCGGGATCACTAAGCTTATCTGGGATCTTCTGCTGAATAAAAGCACTACACTCCTCAGTGAGTGTTACAGTTTGGCATTCTTGTAGCTTCTGCTTCCTGGATAAAAGATCCTTCATAAATTTTGCATATCCAGGCATATTTGCTAGAGCTTCAGCGAAAGGAATATTGATGTGTAGCTTCTTGAAAATGTCCAAGAATCTATCATAATGTTTGTTATAGGCTCCCTTCTTGAATCTTTCTGGGTAGGGTGCCTTAGACATCACATATTCATGGCTTAACTCATGCTTTTTCTTTGCCACAACCGGTTGCTCTTCAACCTGTTCTTTCTCAACCACAACTTCCTTTTCACTTTCGTGCACAATTACCTCAATCTCTGGTTCAATTGCTTCCTTATTCTGTTCCTCCTTTCCCTTTGTTTTGTCTTCCATATTTACTGCTGGTTTTGTTGGAACTGTCAATACTTTACCGCTTCTTGTGGTAATAGCCATACAGTCATCCTTTGGATTGATAACTGTATTGCTTGGAAAGGTACCTGGAATTCTTTCTGTAAATTGCTTGGCCAGCTGGCCTATCTGATTCTCCAGGTTCTTAATGGAAGCATTTGTATTTTTATTGTTGGCTCTAGTCTCCTCCATGAAAGCATTGGTATGTTGAGCCATCTCATTAGAAGCCTTAGCCATTTGAGCAAAAGCTTTTTCCCACTCAGCTGGCTCTCTTTGTTGATTCTGTGAAGATTGAGCATAATTGTTGTTATTGTTAGATTTAAAATCCATACCAGATCCTTGAGTCCTCCGCTGAAAATTGTTGTTACCACCAGGGAAATTCTGATTTCGCTGGAAGTTTTGTTGTTGTGGA
Source organism: Gastrolobium villosum (assembly GCA_032173675.1). Classification (NCBI taxonomy): domain Eukaryota; kingdom Viridiplantae; phylum Streptophyta; class Magnoliopsida; order Fabales; family Fabaceae; genus Gastrolobium; species Gastrolobium villosum. The sequence continues at coordinate 74,676 of JAVKPL010014356.1, read as the reverse complement.
GGACGCTGATCATACCAGATCCCATTCACCTGCAATTGTTGAAGTGAATCTTCTGATAATGGATTAGGACACTCACTGGATTCATGACTTTCTTGGCATTTATCACAAACCAGAGGAGTTGTTTGAACCTTTGACACTTGAAACTTGTCAAATTTCTCACTCAAGCTGTCAAACTTTTTAGACAATGATATTACATCATTATCTGCTGGTTTTATCACTGCTCTTTTTATGGGAGCTAGTACACTCTCATTCTCATTCCGTGCAAGCTTTTTGATCAAATCAATAGCTTGCTCGGATGTACTCTCCCGGATAGAACCTCCAGCGGCACTATTTATTATCATCCTTGTTTCAGGAGTGATTCCATTGAAGAATATTGCCACTTTTCTATCATCATCTCCTTCATAATGTGCACACTTCCTGTTAAGTTCCTGGAATCTGTTCCATGTTGCACAAAGTGATTCTCCTTCCAGCTGGCAAAAATTTGTGATCTCATTCACCAGCTGATTATATTTCTCCATGGAAAAGAAATGAGCAAAGAATTTGCTTGACAAATCTTCCCATGTAAGGATGCTATTTGCTGGCTGTCTTTCAATCCATCTCAACGCTTTTCCCTTAACAGCAAAAGGGAACAACCGGAGCCTGATAGCATCGGTAGATACTCCATTGTGCTTAGTTGTATCACAGACCATCAGGAATCGGTCTATGAATTCATGAGGATCTTCATCATCAGCACCAGAAAACTGAACCCTCTCCACCAAAGAAATCAATGATGGCTTCAGTTCAAAGTTGTTGGCCTCCACATTTGGCCTCACTATGCTTGAGTTGGCTCTGTTGAATACTGGAGTCAGAATCGTATTCAACAGTCTTGGAGGTTGATTGTTTGCATTTCCTCCTCTTCCATGACCAGCATTGTTGTTTTCTGCCATCTCTTGAGTTGGTTGTAGAGGTATGTCCTTAGAATCTTCCCAAATGATCTGTCTAGCAGCCTTCCTTAGTTGCTTTTCGGTCCTTGCAATTTCAGAATCAATTACAAAGTCCTTAGGCGGAAGTCTGCCTCACATAAAACTCAGGAAAATTATTAGTAGCACCTGAACAAAACAAAACAAGATAAAAAGAATAAAAATAAAAATCCAATCTCAAGAATCAATGGTTATTTGTAATATTGAATTTTCAATCCCCGGCAACGGCGCCAAAAACTTGTTGGCAATTCGGCAAGTGTACCGATCACACAAGTAATAAAGTAGTAAGTAGGATCGTCTCCACAAGGATTGTAAAACAATTACTACGATAACCAGTCCTCTTAAGTTAGATGAATCGATTGTTGTTTAACAAATATTGTAACTTAAATTAATTGAAAAGTAAAAGACTTGTTTTTAGATTTTTGTGAGAAAGAATAAAATAAGAATGTGAATGAATGTTTTTGTAAAAGATGTGAGAAAATACTGTAGCCAGGGTACATTCACCAAATGATCCCAATTTTACTCTGGATTGATTCACAATATTTATCGAAATTAATAACTCAGACAAATTATCATCTTTAGAATAATTAGTTAGATCCCAATCCCTTGGTGATCTAACCCTTTAATTCAATTGGAACCCTAATCCCTTAGTAATCCCACATGAAATTAAGCATTATACAGATAAATCCAACGACTGCGATTTATACAAGTCTATTCCTAGAACATGCATAAATCGTCATCTTTATCTCCTTTCAGAATCAGAATTCCGACATTCCTATTGCAAACCCTAATCCCCAGAATATCATCCCCTATTAGGTTGATCAGATCTAACAGAAATAATATCAATACGCACAAGATAAAGATGAAGTATATTAAAATCAACACATAAAGTGATTCAATCCTTCGTACCAATTGTTCACAAAGGGATCATGACACTGACTACAGAAAATAGATCTAGCCAATCAACATCATGATCGCTGATCTGAGATTCCACATAAACTTAAAATAAAAGAGAAAGAAAAACACAAGAACTGGACGACGAACACGAAGAACGACTTCCTCTCCTCTCCAAGCCGGATCTGCTTCAGGTATTTGTGTGTGTCTCCTCAAGGTTGAGTCTCTTATTTATAAGAGACTTTGACCTAATTCTTCAAATTCAAATCTCCAATCTTTCGCGCCTCCCACGCTGGCAGCGCCATTCCCGCGCTGTGGGCGTGGGAGCCTCTGCCAATTTTTGTTCCCCCGCGCTGCAAGCGCGGGCCTCACGCTCTCAGCGCGGGGGTTTCTGTCCAATTTATGCTTCTCACGTTGTGAGCGCCATTCCCACGCTGGCAGCGTGGGCTTTTAGTTTTTCTTTGTCCTTTTTGACTTCATTTTATGCATTTTTCCTGTGAAATCAATACAAAATCAGTATAACACCTGATATTCAGATATTGGACAATTTTAACAGTTATTCTGCCTTTCTTGCATCAGATTGAGTCACATTCTTCCTCTTTTTGTCTTATAATTCCTTATATGCTGATCACATATCATATCTGCTTTGAGTTGTTTTATTGTTGGAAGGTGAATTTGGTGATTGGAGAGATCCTATAGGTGTATAGGTTGAGAGAATGACCAAGATCAATCAAGATTCTTGTAAAACTCCATTACAATTCAATTTTTCAAACATGGTTGGAAGCTATGAAGCACCGACATTGACACGGGACACGATACGCCGACACGTTAATTCTAAAAAATGTCATATTTCGATACGTTGGGACACATTTTGATATTAAATAAAATATTTAATATATATAATATAATTCATATTTAATACATATAAGAGTCCATAATAAGTCATATAACCAATCAAATATTTAAATATCATAACATAAATATAAATAATTTTTCATACTTTGTTAATTTTTCATGTCAAATTTCATAACAGAAAAAATTAATGTATAATTTATTTTTTTTGGAAATGTTATACTTACTACCTAATTTTCTTACTACTTGGTACTACTAAATCTTAACCGTTGATTTCCGTCAATCTAACGGTTGTAATTTATGGGATCATATTTATTAATTAATTATTAATTTGCAATAAATTATAACCGTTAGATTGATGGAAATCAACGATTAAGATTTGGTAGTAACAAGTAGTAAGAAAATTAGGTAGTAGGTAGAACCTTTCCCTATTTTTTTATATTTAGTTAATAAAATAAAATTTAAATTAAAAAATGTGTCCGAGCGTTGACCGCGTGTCGGAAAAGGTTAACTGCGTGTCGGACGCGTGTCGGAACGCGTCCGACACGCAAATTTTTCAAAATTTGTCGTGTCCGTGTAAGTTAGGTTGGAAGTTCTGAAGTTATTGGACGTGCAACGACACTCTGGACGTAGCCCTCGTGTGGTTTGAGAGTGAATCATGATAAATCATAGTGATTGATCTTCTAACACATAAACTCTTTGATTTTCTCTTTCGATTTTATTAGCATTTTAAACTCTAATTCAATTTTGTTTTAAGGATATATAAGGTTTATATTCTTATCTTGATCAAATTCCATAGATTCAAAGGTTTATTGTGAAATAAGTTACCATAATTCATCACCCTTCTGTGGGTTTAAGTCATTAGGGGTGTTCGCAGTCTGGATTGGATCGATTTTGGAAGCAAAAATCATCTGATCCAATCCCTTCGTTTGATCATATAATCATCCATTCGGTTTGGATTTTTATTCAAATCCGATCCGATCCAATCCAATTTTTTTCGGTTTGGATTGGATCGGTTTTCAATTTTTTGAAAATCCTAAAATTAGTTTCATAATTATTGTGCAAATAACATCTTTTGAATATATTGGCTTTGTAAATTATTATTTTTTTGAAATACAAAAGCATCGGTAAACGATAATATAGTTTTCTTTTTTTGGGCAATGAGATATGGAGCTCTACACAGATGAAATTTTGTTGATGAGATTTGACTAGGTTTTTTCTTGAGTTTAGTTGATGGGTTAATGGATTTTGGGTTTAGAAATTTTTGGGTTATGATTGGGGAAAGACCCAAATAGGTAAAGGGAAATTAATATATTGGATCGGTTTGGATTGGATCGATTTTCATCAATCCATCCAAAAACCAATCAAATCCAATTAAAATTTGCGATTTTTTTTCGGTTTTTCGGTTTTCGTTTTATTTGATTATCGGTTTTTCGGTTCGGTTACCGCGGTTTGAATCGGTCCCCTGATTCTTTGAACTTTCCTCTATACATTTTTAAGGGGAAATTCTTTCTTGTTGTCTGCCATGGTGAAAGCTTCATCTTCAACCTCCATTGTTTCAAAGATAATGGCCAATTATTATTATTCTATAAGTCATTCTTTGTTTAACACTTTCCTCTTTATTTCGACCCATTTTTAAGGGGAAATTCTTTCTTGTTGTCTGCCATGGTGAAAGCTTCATCTTCAACCTCCATTGTTTCAAAGATAATGGCCAATTATTATTATTCTTATTATTATTATAGGGTGTGTTTAGTAACCCGCTCTCATGCAATGTAAGATATGAAAAAAAAACAATATTCCGATCATTACAAGATATATATATGGGGAAGAATATTCTTACTAACAAAATTTTCTACTACTAACTTACTACCTATTTAATGACCATTGAATCAAAGAGAGAATGCTAAAAAGTTTTTGAGAAAAGAGAATATGTTGATCCAATGGTGATTAGATAGGTAGTGAGTTGGTAGTAGAAGATTTTGATAGTAAGAATATACCTCCTCTATATATATAATGAAACAATTGATACTGATCCATTTAATATTTGAAAAACTCCTCATTGGATGACTATACACTATAAATATGCCTCGTTAAAACCTTGATAAGAAAATTTTAGTGGGATAAAAACTTAGTGAACGAAAGAATGTGCAATATTCATAGTTAACATATCGTCTTTTATTGGATGCTAACTTAAATTGCCTCATTAGAATATTTTCAAGAAAAACCCATAAAAACTTGGTAAAGAAAAAAATATATAGCGCATATAACTCTCCTCATTTGGGCTATATATGTTGATATATATAAACTCCACATTGGTTGTATGTTGAGATATATAGTCCCACATTGGTTGTATGGGTAACTAATGTGAAGTTTATAAGGCCTTGGGCACTCCCACCCTTAGAGCTAGCTTTTGGGGTGGTGTATCCCAAGGTCCTTAACATGGTATCAAAGCCTTCGAAATCTCACTGCTTCCCACTTTCTTTGTAGTGGAATTTCCACATGTAGGTGGGCTTGTATGTCGTCCACCCTTCAAACCCAGTGGGCTCTCGTGTGAGGGGGCGTGTTGAGATATATAGTCCCACATTGGTTGTATGGGCAACTAATGTGGAGTTTATAAGGTCTTGGGCACTCCCACCCTTAGAGTTAGCTTTTGGGGTAGTGTATCCCAAGATTCTTAAAAATATAGCTAATTCTGGAGTTAGCTAGTCTTGTGTACTCATCGCATACTAATGTCGCATATATTTTCTCAAAGCTTGATGTCAGTAGTGATTTGGTAAAGGGTTCAGGAAGATTATTCATAGACTAAATCTATTTAACATCAATTTGTCAATTTTCTTGGAGTTCGTGAGTATAGAAATTTTTTGGCGAGATATGCTTGGTCCTATCACCTTTAATATATCCTCCCTTAACTTGTTCAATACAAGCAACATTATCTTCATAATTATGGTGGGGGAATTTGTAATCAGTGTTAAACGACAAGAATTTTGGATGTGTTGTAACGGATCTTAACCAAAAACACTCTCTTCCAGCTTTATATAAAGCAATTATTTTTAAGTGGTTGGAAGATGTAGCTACTAATGACTACTTGTTAGAACGCCCAGAAATTGCAGTACCATTATAACAAAATAAATAACTGATTTAAGGACGAGCCTTATGTCGATCAAATTTATGTCAAACATCAACATATCCAACTAAACCAGGAGAAGTTAAACCTTTGGAATAATATAATCCTAAACCTGTGGTTTCTCAAAGATATCAAAATATATGTTTGATTACATTTCAATGTCTTCAAGTTGGCTCAATACTAAAATATGCTAATAAATTTGAGGAGAGATATTCTTACTATCAGAATTTTCTACTACCAACTCACTACCTATCTAATCACCATTGGATCAACATTTTCTCTTTTCTCAAAAACTTTTTAATATTCTCTCTCTTTGATTCAATGGTGATTAGATATGTAGTAAGATAGTAGTAAAAAAATTTGGTAGTAAAAATATCCTTCCTTAATAAATTTACCGCAAAAGTGATATACAGTCCCATACACTATGCCAAGAATATCAATAACCCAATTGCATTGAGATATGGTACTTCAGGAGGTGGTATCTTGTTAGGTCAATTTTTAATTGTTGAGGAATCACATGGTGTAGGGCAATATAATATTATCCACCCTATCTGTGGACAGCAATTATAGAGGAGGATCCATTAAATTTGATTCTTTGGTTGTTTATTCCTTCAGCAAGTTAGTGTGAACCAGTTGGGATGACTTAACTATATTTGTGTGTGTAATTCTTACCCTGTTTTTTGTTTTCAATAGTGATGTTGTGATCAATGGAGTGAGGTTCCATCTGTTTATGTCTTCATACTGCACCTATCTTGCATATCCAATGTAAGTATCTACTTTAAAAATTGACACTTAGATTCTGAAAGCATATCAAGATTCAAGAATAAAGCAATCCCAGAAACAATCAATTAATTTTTTATTTTTACAAAAAATTCATTGACTTGAAATAACTCATGAGAAATTTCGATCTAATAGTTGGATTGATGTCAAATAAAACACGTGGAGTAAGCATATTCCCAAATAGGAGACTCTTGTAAATATTGGTTATTTAATTATTATTATTTGTTATATTGGGTCAAGCCCATTAGGTTAAGTATTAGGTCAAGAATTAGGGTTTTTCATTCTCTATAAATAGAGACCTCTTTGTACAGATTATTTACACAATTTAATAATATTTTTCTGATTACCCTTTTCAAGTTGGTATCAGAGCTCTCGATTCTGAGGGCTCTGCTTCCGCAATTACCTCCGTTAAAACAGAAACCTTCTTTCTCAGCCTCTTGCCGCCATTAGCCACCACCAGAAAATTTTCCGATGGACCTTTTGGACCAAGAGGACCTGTTTTCAAATCTTTTTCTCTGATCTATCAGCTTACGGACGTGTTATAATCGTTTGACAACCGGATCTCCCCAAAACAACACAAGGCCGCTACTTTTCATCGCGTTTTGGACACTTTTCCGGCGACCTTTCAACTCCGACCGGACATAGACAGGTCCGGGACCGTTGGACGACCTCGCCGCAGAAAGCTCAGCTCCGGCGGCCGCCGCACGCGCTGCCACACTCCCGACGAGTGAGGCCCACTCGCAGACACCTCCACCGGCGCGTGGAGGCGCGTGGATCGCTATTTCCAGCTCCGGCCAAAAGCGTTCTGATCGTCTCTTCATCCTCTTTCTGGATCTGTTCTTTCCTCTCAGATCGGACGTCATTTGGTATTTTTTGTGATTTTTTGGCTTCTTGGTGTTATCCTTTGAGCATTTTTGTGCAGTATCGTCTCTTCTCAAAGGAGTTCCTTTACAAAGTTTTATGATGGTGCATCTTCTAGACCTAAGAGAGATGATCGATGGTGTTCTTATTGTAAAAGAACAGGTCATATCAAGGATTTATGCTTTCGCCTCTATGGAAAGCAAACCGTCTTAGAAAAGATGGCAAGGATGCGTGGTCAAGCGCATTTTACTTCCTCTGAAATAAATCCTGCACCTAATGAGACCCAACCTGTATTTCGTCCAGATGAGTTGGAACGACTCCGAACCATCCTTGATTCTCTGAGTAAGCCATCTGATACTAGTGCTTTTACTATGACTGGTATGAGCTCTGTGATGGCAATCTCTCTTTGGAAGTTTACACTGATGTTGATTATGCTGGATCCGTGACTGACCGTCGTTCTACCACTAGTTACTGCATGTTTCTTTGCTGTAACTTGGTGACATGGAGAAGTAAGAAACAAGATGTGGTCGCCAGATCAAGTGCAGAAGCTGAATTTCGAGCTATGGCTCAAGGCATTTGTGAGTTATTGTGGCTGAAAATTGTACTTGATGATCTCAAAATAAAATATGAGGGATCTATGAAGCTGCTATGTGATAATAAGTCTGCTATTTGTATAGCTCATAATCCAGTTCAACATGATCGGACTAAACATATTGAGGTTGACCGTCATTTCATCAAAGAGAAACTTGATAGTGGGCTGATTACCACTCCATACATTCTCACTAGGCATCAATTGGCTAATCTATTAACAAAAGGACTTCCTTCAGACAGATTTCAAGAACTTACTAGCAAGCTGGGAATGATAAATATCTATTTCTCAGCTTGAAAGGGAGTGTTGTAAATATTGATTATTTAATTATTATTATTTGTTGTAAATATCTAGGGTTTTTCATTGTCTATAAATAGAGACCTCTTTATAAAGATTATTTACACAATTTAATAATATTTTTCTGATTACCCTTTTCAAGTGACACAATCTGCATAACATAAATTGATATGAAGTGTAGATTCACATAAAAAGAAGAACTGGATACAAACTCAAGGAGCACATACTGATACAAGCACTACACAAGGAACACGTTTCAGTACAATTACTTGAGAATGAATACTTGAAGGCTGATTGAACATTTTACCCCCCTTTAATTTTATGTTTACAACTTTGCCCTATTCCCAAACTATACACTAGTATGCCATTCTTTTCAAATTATATACCAATCTGTCTCTATTTGATTAATGTTTGACCAAAACACTTAATCAAGTAAATGGATAGATTGATCAAACAGTGTCGATCAAATATTGATCAAACAAAGACAGATTGATATATAGTTTGAGAAGCCAGGTAGATTGGTATGTAGTTTAAAAAGGGGGACAAAGTGATAAATTGATTTTCAAAGGGGGGCAAAATGGTCAATCAGCAATACTTGAATCATGAAAATTTGTTCCACGTATTGAGGAAATGGAAAACAAAAGGAAATCATATAGGTGTCTCCTCTTTAAATAGAAAGATATGATTAAAAAAATTGAGTGCAAAGATTTTACAGCATCAGTAGATATGGCTAAGCTTGAAAGCTATCATCACTGTCCAAAACACAATGCTGGAAGTAACGTGTGTATTTTGATCTATATCCGAGAACTCACCCAAAAGTCCATTTAAGAAATCATCTCAAAACCCAGTAAGATGAACTGGATTTGGATCCATGTATATGTAGACATGAGAAGCCACTTGTCTTGGTTATTGGACTTTTGGTCCCACCTCAGAACAAAGATCAAGAATGTTGACCTGTTATATTTTCGTCAAATTCAGGGTTGGGAAGCTACAATAATGCCCCCTGATTAATCCAGTAGAGTGTTTGAGACAGTTATCAAGATGATCTCTACATTATTGTGCAGATACAAGAATCTGAATCCTCATCGTCTGAGTCACTGACATCACTGCAGACACAATTGGGAGACCAAATAAGAGATAATCCTTATATTATTACAATAAATACAGTTAATAGTTAATACACACATAGGGTTGATTGTCATACTCAATTATGTTTTGCCAGTGCACAAAGTCTTAACAAGTGAATCTTTTCTAATTTCAGCTTTAATTTAACGTTCTTTTATCTTTTTCACTTTACCTTTGGAACACCTGATAAAGAAGATATGATAGGATAACTTATCATATCCTACTTTTATCTCTTGCTTGGTGGGTCAATAGGATATGATTAGCTTATCCTATTGTGTCATTTTATCCTATCCAATACATAATTTTTTATCCTATGGGGGGGAGCTGGGTTAGGATTCAACAGGATAGGATACCAATATTGGATACCCAAAATATCCCCACGCTACCCAATATATTTGTATTTATTGCGTTATATTTTTTTTTTTCTTTTTTCTCCTTCTACATAATCTTATCAGATTGCTCATCAAACACAGGACATCATATAGGTTTATCAGCCTCATATTATATCCTACCCTTATCCTATCCTGTACACCAAAGGAGCCCTAAAATTCTAAGAAGCAAACAAAAGTGCTCATATAACTTTTTGGAACAATATGGCATAGGAAACTTGTTAGTCAAGAAGAGAGGGTAACACTTAAGGGAGAACAAAATGTCCCATTCTTAAGAGGAAGAATAGCCAGTAAATGAGGGTAACATAGAAATTGAAACACCTGAATTGCCCTCCAATCCTATTGGGTATCTGTCAAAGTGAACCCTGCAAAAGTAGCATTTGCAGATTACCACAAAGATACCCCCATAAATACACTATTCTTCCGTAAGGCCTAAGAAAATTTAGCAGTAAAAAGTATGAGGGCTTTAAGTTTTACTAAGACTTGACATAAAATCTCAGACATGACATGGTATACAGGCCAACATGTAGTTCTCAAGTGATCCAAACGCAATGTAAACCCATCAATTAAGTTGAAATTGGTTTTAAAAAAAATAGGTAGACAAAGTCAAAAGTATGTGTGTGTGTGTGTGTATAGAGAGAGAGAGAGAGTAACTAGATAACCTGAAAAGAGGAGAAAACAAAAAGGTCACAAATTCCAACTTCATATCTTGGAAATTTTCAGCAGTGACAGAAAGGTCCAGAAGTCAAATGAAAAAACAATGGAACAAGAAGAGAAAAAAAGACTAATAATGTCTAAATTAAGACAAATATGCAGGTTCAAAGAAAAAAACAAAGGATCTATTAATTATCACCGTACAAATATTTTGTTAACATAAACATAGTACAAAATGATGCACCCCAACCCTATGAGTTCCTCATTTCTACTTCAACTTGGCATTTCAGACAGAGACTTGAAAGCTTAATTACCTTATGTTGATGCTGTTACTCATAAAATAAAATTCAGGTAATTTCAAATAACAAGACTATCATCATAAACACATTCGTGTGATCTAACCAGAGCTAACTTCCTAGACTGAGAATATTAGTTCAGAAATGATGAACATGATATGATAGACATCAAATCAAAGTGTCAGAGACTTTAACAGGTTATATTCCAGAAGATTTGCTTATTTTGTTCAAAAGATATCACCTTACATCACAAAACATTCCATATACAAAACAAGTTTTACAGACATGTCATCACTACTTCACACAATATAAACTTAGCAATAATTAGCCACATAATCCAAATTAAGAAAAACAAAAATATCTCAACTTCTTCTTTCCTCTTCTTACAGTAATATTAAACTGAACCAGCGCACAATAAATGTTCCAGTTATAACCAAGTGGACATTTAAATTATGAAATTTAGAACTAGTAACAAAATTGGAAAAAGTTAATATAAAAAAAAAAAACAAATCAAGGCAGAACAGAACAATTATGAGGCTAAAAATCACCAAGATTTAGCAATTAAAAAAGTTACCTTGGCTCATATTCCAACACCTCAGCAAGCTTGTTTCCATTCTTGTCATTCCATTGTACTTTCCGGCGCACCTTATCAGAGTTCCGGGACATGTCACCTCTCTGGGGAGGCAACAAAGAATTGGAGTCACTATCATCTTCGCCATTAGCGTGATCTTCAACCTTTTCACCATCCGAAGAAGAAGCCACCACAAGTTTATCCATGATGCTGCCATTAGCATCCTTGGTATCCATATCCATCATACACCACACACAAACAAAAATCAAATTCAACCCAAAATTTAAAGCAATCTTAGGATTTGGAAGAAACCCATTTGACCCAAGTGACTCAAAATCATGTTCCAACTCCAAAATCTCCAAAAAGATCAAAACTTTGGATTGGAAGAATTCAAGCAAGAAAGAGGTCAACGCGTTCTCCACGAAAGAGCTGTCAAATCAAGCGGAAAACAGTAGAAATAAACAATAGGAAGAGAAAATTAAAATAAGAAGAATCTCTGAGATGAGATTCTCACTGTCAATGACAGAAAATTTTCTCGAGAAAATGAGGGAAAATCGTCTCGTTACAAATAACAGCTAACAAGTAACAACCCTTCACATTTTTTCTTTATTTATAAAAGATTTATGGTCCATAATTTAATTCCTCTCACAATATTTTGTGGAGCTTGCAACAAAAAAAATTTCAAATGAATCTCTATACCATAATACAAACATTTTTTTATAAGATAATCCTTATAAAACTCTTTATAATATGGGAAAAAAAATCCCCACACTTGAGATTTTAAAAACAAATTGAGAAATATTAACAACTTTTTTTTTTTTGATAAATAAATATTAACAACTTTTTACTTTTACAAAATGTATGCTTATTTTTATGTTATTAAACTTAATTTTTACTTTCATCATTTTGTATTAATTAATATTTTTAGGGATTTATATCTATCATGTTACATGACATCAAAAACTTTCCTACACACACAACATTTTGTGGGGCCCACATTTTCTAAAGCAAAAAAAAATATTAATACACGCAAAACAAATCTCTATAACATTACACAATCATTTTTCCTACAACATAACTCTTATAAAACCCATATTTTTATATAAATTAATTATTTTTACACTGTTTTATATTTTTATAATATTTATGTGACATTATCTATTGACAAATAAGAACTGATAAAATTGATTTTACTATATGATTTACCAAATTTTTATAATAATAATTATATTTAAATTTGAAAATTTATTATATTTTACTACTTAAATGAAATTGATTTTTAGAATTTCATTTTTAAATATAAATAAAGGGTTTGGTATTTATTCTTTTAAAAGACATATATAATTGCATCATTTTAAGTGAGAGAAAAACATATATATTGAAAATTATGTGGAAAAAATTGATATTTTTTATTTTTATAAATAAAAAATATTAGTTTTAACTAAAATAATCATCTTTTAAGATGATACATATTTTTTCCAGAAATTAATTTCTAACATTAATTATTTTTGAGTTAATTCTATCTAAATGTAACCTATGGTTAAAAAAAATTGGATTAGATTTAATCATCTCTTGTGTCTTGTGGATTATATATTTATTTTTTTATTGTGTGTGAAATTATTTAAAAATATATATTTTAAAATATAAGAGATAACTCAATCCTTTATTTTTAATTATAATTGTTTAATTCTTCAATGTTAATTAACATCGACGAAATTCCCATCGGACGGTAGGAATGGAAGAAGACACAACTGAAAAACATAAAAAACGTTATATGTTAATGACACGTCATACACAACGTAGGTCCTTTCTTTCTGCATGACACCATCGTGACGTCGTGTCTCGTCTTTTACTTTCTATTTTTTGAGTTCGGTGCTAATGTTGCACTGAGTTTTCGAAACTATTTTCACTCGAGATATAATACGTGTTTTAATTTTATCAAATTACTCTCTTAATTGAGATTAAATAAATTTTATTAATAATTTTTTTTGGAATTTCTTAGCACAGGTAGGCTGGGTCTGTTGCATTATCCACTCTTCAAGTCTAATGGACTCTCCTGTGAGGGGCGTGTTGAGATATATAGTTTCACATTGGTTAGATGAACAACTAATGTAGAGTTTATAAGGTCTTAGGCACTCCCACCCTTTGAGTTAATTTTTGGATGGTGTATCCCAAGATTCTTTACAAGCAACAACAGGAAATTCATGAACAGAATATTCCAAATGCTCTAATAATAGAAATTATAATATTGCAATCAATTTGAAGCCCCTCAAAAGGAATTTTGGCGACTAATGGTGTGTTTGGTGTGATGTATAAGATCTGATAATATAAATGTATACTTTATGTTATTACATTTTTAGTTATGTAATGTGATCCTTTATGTATCAAAATGATCATATCTAAGAAGGTAGCATTATGCTTGATAAGAGATTGGTGTATTAACCATAAGTTGGCTCACCAAGTATTCTTATAACTTCAATTTTTTTTAACTCTAAAAAATTAAGAGTTTTATAATTCTCATTTAACATGAGAATTACAATTTTCCTTCACACCCTTCAATTTCCGTGTTGACATGGGTCCTATATATAATTTTTTCTAACACATGGGTCCCACATGCTTTTTATCTCTACAACATAAGATATCAATTCTCCTTCAAAAATTATAAAACCCTAAAAATAATTGTGAGTCGAAACTTAATTATAGTTAAAAAATTTGCCCCTTCCCAAAAATATCTTTGATTATAATCAAACTCAGATTCTCTCCTGCTCCGCACAATCTGTGTTGCAAAAGCTAGATCATTGCCTCCTGGCATGAAAATCTTGAATAAACGAGAAGTGACTTCGCATGGACGCAGTTATGGCTTGATTCATATTTGAAAGGAGAAGATATTTTTGGATATTGAAGTGTGAAGTGTGAACCACATTCATTAGGAATACATGAAGTCATGAACAATCGTATAAATATATATTAGATTTCGGGTTATAGAATTATTTCATGCAACCCAAAATAATTTTATTGTAGGATTTAAGAAAAAAAATTACAGGACATTTTAAGAAAAATTTAAATTGTTAAAAGAAATAAAATTCTCAAAATATCTCATATTTCTTTATCAAAATTTTAAAATAAAGTCATTTTAAATTGCGAAACATAATTTTTATTATTATGACATGAAGTTCATGAACAATACTTTCGTATAAATTGAAAAAAAAAATTATACTTACAACCTATTTTTGTTTACAATCTTTTATAATTATAACCGTTGATTTCATCAATCAACGATTATCATTTATTGTAAATTAATAATTAATTAATATATTTAATTTACAAAAATAATAACCGTTAATTGGCGGAAATCAACGGTTAAGATTATAATTATAAAAAATTATAAATAAAAATAGATTGTAAATATAACCTTCCTCCCATTGAAATATATAAATTCAATATTTTAAGATTTGAATATTCTACCAATAATCACAGTGCGAGTGTCTAAATTCCTTTTATACAATGAATACTGTCAACTGAAAAAACTACACCACTCTTCCAGTTAATAATATTTTGTTTTCTTAATTGATTACGGGTTAAAATACTTCTTTCATCCCTAACATTTTAGTAAAAGTTCAATTTAGTCTCAATTTTATAAAATTTTGTTTGCATTTTAAACGTTATTGTTATCTTTTAGCTCAACCCCATTCAAATTATTAATTTGATGAAATTAAGCTAAATTATGACATTTAAACTAGAAAAAACATAACATTCAAGATATAAATAAATATATTTAGGGTCAAATCAAGACTCCAATAAAATCTTGGCGATTAAAAAAATGGTTTTAACCTTCATTATATTTTTATAAGGGAAATGTTTTAAGGCAGGAAAAGGGGGAAATATTTAATATAAATTTAAAGCATTGATATGTGTAAAGAAATGCAAAATAAGAAGTATTAAAATATATAAAAACTAAAATATAAAAACTAAAATATTTTTCATAAAATAAATTTTAAAATAAAATTTGAACAGATAATAACAAGACCTGTGTGTGAGGGTTGCGTCTAACAGCAGCAAAAGAAAATGGTGTGGTGTAGCTGTCCTTTGTGACAAATAGTCATTTTCATCTACAAAAAGTAGGGTTCAAATTGTGCAATGAGAATAGCCTTCTGGATTCTTTTGCATAGCCTTAAGAGGCAATCCAGTGAACATGGACACAATAACCTTATTGTATTAAAAGAGAAGTTTCTGAGCAATATTGTTCTGCCATTAATCTTTTTTCCTTGTGTCATGGAAGAGGGATATTCTTACTACCAAAATCTTCTATTACCAATTCACTACCTATCTAATCATCATTGGATCAATATTTTTTCTTTTTTCAAAAACTTTTTAGCATTCTCTCTCCTTGATTCAATAATGATTAGATATGTAATAAGTTAGTAGTAGAAAAATTTGGTAGTAAGAATATTCTTCCACTGTGTCATGTCTTTGTCCACTAGCTCATTTCATTATTCTTCACAAAATAGATAAAAAGGTTTTATAATTCTCATTTAACATGATAACTTAAATTTTCCTACACACCCTACGATTTTTATGCCAATATGGGTTCTACACCTAATTTTTTCTAACATACGGGTCCCACATGCTTTTTATCTCTACGACATGAGAATTCAATTCTCATGTTAAATGAGAAATATAAAGCCCTAGATAAAAACATGATTTAAAAAAAATTTATTCATGGAGAAGGTAGAAGACAAATTCTAGTATACAAGGTCCCGATTTGCTTAGAATAGATATGAGTGTCGATTGTATGCAATTTTATTCTTATTTTTTATAAAGAGATTCTTTCCGAACATGTAACCTTCCAATTACAAGGAATAACTTGGTTGTTGTTTCAAGATTCGTCTTGAGATAAGAGGTAGAAGGCACTATTAATATAATATGAGATATGATTCATTTACAATTTTGTTTTGCAAATTACACTAAGCACGATCGGTCGTATACTGCATGATTAAAGTATGACTGGTTGTATTTAGTGTAGTTTGTAAACAAAAAATTTGTAAATATAACATGACCCATGTAATATAATATAATGTTGCTAATCAATTAATTTCTTCATGAGATAAGTATTTCAATATAAGGAGGAGTTAATCAGAAGGGAAAGTGACACAAAGAAAGGAAAATGAAAAAGAATGTTGAGTGGAAGAGAAGTGGCTGTTTTGATTTGCTTGAAAGGTTACCAAATATGATTACAACACTGAACTTATATTTTACTCAAAGTTCATACATACATCCAAAAACGGTTGAAAGAGTCTCAAGTTCACTTTAACACACAACCATATATTCACACAATCTCAGAAGTGAAAGAAGAGAGTTTTTATCAGAATGGCATGCATAGAGAGAGCATCTCCTGCTTTGAAGCAGATACTGCTCAAATTGTACTGGTAAGAAGAGTTTATATATGAAACTTAATTATGTTTAGGAAACACTGCCATAATTTGCTAGGCGTTATCATTCATATATATTGTTTTAAGATTTTCTTGATATACATGCACATGGTTTAGTAATTTAGTTGTTTATATATATCATTTTAGTAATGGAATTAATATATTAATGATTATTTGTGCTTTAAAAATTGAATTAATAAACAAATTATATCTTAGCTGATCTATGTATTGTTATAAGGGTTATGTTTATCTCATTTTACATGAGATAAATAATTTTTCTACACACACAAAAGAAGGATGTATCTCATCACTCTTTTTCTTTCTCTCCTCTTACATGTGGGTCCCACTTATACTTTTATTTCTACAACATGAGGTAATTTCTTTCCTACAACATAAGAAAAATATATCCCTTGTTATAAATACCTCGTGTATTTTTCCCCTTCTTTCCTTCCTTATTTTTTCCAATTCATTATTTTTTAAAATTTCAAAAACTTTTTTTATTTAAACACGTCTTTAAATAGTAAATATTACAAGTCTTTTTAAACAAGGATAAAATTAAAATAAATGTTAAAAATATTGAACAATTTTTTAAATTATTAAGATTATGCATAATTAATAATAAATTGAGATAAATTAAAAAAATATAGATTTAAAGAGAAATTTTTTAAGATTAACATAAAAAATATATAACTAATTTGAAATAATTTAAATTAAAATTTAGTATAAGAGAATTAAGATTGACATGTGTATTTTTTAAGAAAAAGTAGACCAAGAGATTAAATTAATCCGAGAAAAATTACTCTAATTTAATATACTTGATTTAAAGCCCTCAAACATCTATTTAAAAATAATTATGGGGATATTCCGGGGACGACTCGCTAAAAGAGATAATTAGTATTGGTATAAAAAAAATAACAGTAAAAGAATTCATAATTTGATCGAAAGCTAAAAAAAGAAAACTTTAGAGAATGTATTCAAAAAACAAATTAGAGAAGAATTAAGATAAAAAAAATAACGAGTTCTATCATTGTTACTTTTTAAAAATAGAATAAATTATGTAATGACATAGTTGTGATAAAAGATAATAAAATGAAATGAGTATGAATCTTAGAAAAAGTTTTCTAGTCTTAGTTTTTTTTTTTCAATTTCATCAAAGATAATGGACTTAATTTTTCAGACAAAAAAATGTATTAAAAAAAATCATTCCCGTTAAATTTGATTAGCGAGTTTGGGATGGAGATAATCCTCCTACGTAAAGACTATTTCCTGAATTCGAACCCAATTTTTATGTTAAAAAAATGCATTAAATCAAAATAAATTTCTTTTTCTTTTCAAGTATAGGGCCGAAGGGCCGACTCAGTTCAAATACTCACTTCGTGAATGTCTGGGGAAAGAAATACTCTAAGCAACCTTTCCCCTGCTTTTTGCAGAGAGGCTCACATTGCACCTAACAAGCATCTAAATACAATGTATATATAACATACATAAAAAAACCTCAGTCTGAATATCACGTATTACCAAAAACTTGAAAGCTGCATGATATCTTGTTTCTGACAGCACTTATGTTTGATATGATTTTAGCAGACAAAAAATTGTATTTTCTATGTAAGAAAAGCACAGTTGTGTGTGCTGAAAAACTTTATAGGGGGTAAGAAATTGAAATATCATAACATGATTTGTTGTTGCTGCATTTGAAGTTTAATTAATCAATAAATTTACTTAAGTTACCCAACTAATTAAACAATTTATCTAAGTATAACACCCTCCCAGTCAATTATGTTGTTGTATTTAAATTTGATAAGGTAAATTCTAAGTAGAACCCCCTAATTAGCATTTGCAAAAACATCATCACCATGCTCATTAATAAAATGGTATTTAAGTGCTTGTCCATCTCATGACAGTGCTGAGAAGCCCATGGAGATTGATCATCACTTATACGAATTTGGGTCAGTGGAGTATCATATTCAGGTAAAATTCTCAACTTGTGGTACATCGACCCTTTAAATGCAAAAAGAAAAAAAGAATTACAAAAATAATGCAATTTTGAAATATATTATCAAAATAGTACAATGAGTCCTGCATCAAAGATGTGTGGCGGGTTCCATACGAAACGATTTCCGGACTTGCTGAATTGCGGCATGTGTCACGGTTTAATCATGATTAATATTTGTTCGAAGTATTGCCAATGTTTAAAACATGACAAGATCCGGGAAGTCTTCCTTTACGTGGGTATTACTTCCGCTCATAATATGACACGTGTCTTAATTTTGTTAAATTATTATAAATAATTTATTTTAATATCAGGTAAGAAAGTTATTTGAGAAAAGTAAGACACATATCATATTGTGAATGAAAATAGCACTGAAAAGTCAATGTAACGGTAGCACTTAAGAGATTCTCCTTTACGTGGGACTCTATTACTTTGATAATATGTTATAAAATCTCATTATTCTCGCTGAGAGACTCAACTCACCTGCCAATACTAGGTAACCGACGC
This sequence comes from Gastrolobium villosum, assembly GCA_032173675.1. Taxonomy (NCBI): domain Eukaryota; kingdom Viridiplantae; phylum Streptophyta; class Magnoliopsida; order Fabales; family Fabaceae; genus Gastrolobium; species Gastrolobium villosum. The sequence continues at coordinate 55,359 of JAVKPL010014356.1, read as the reverse complement.
GGGTCGGACTGGACATAATCGGGGCGAAGCTCCGGAAACCAGTGCAGCAATCCAAAAAAAAAACTCATTATTCTGATAATTTTTATTGAAAACTGGATTAAAACCTTCGATTTACGCTCAACTTGCTCAAGCTTTGAACAATGTGACCACTCATTTTTTGTCACTAATTAACAGAACCAAGAATTGGATAATGGAGGTGGCTAGACCTATCTCCTTTCTTTAAACCAAAATATCACTAGTAAACCAGTAATGCAGACAACTACCTTTAATAAAAATTCTAAAGACAACCTGGTACATGAGATAAACTTTATAGTAGTAAAGAAAATGTACATAGTTGAGGTGCTTCTCATTGCATTAATTTGTCTGAGGGGAAATCTTTAGCATTGTTGAGGATTTCAGTTTTTGATTTAAACAGACACTTTCATTAAGATTTGATTATTTCTGTGTTCAATTTACAGTGTAAAGCCTCTAATCCACTAGTAGCATACTTGTCAATATCAACCCCAACTCTTTGCCATGGAGTCCTACCAAATGAACTTTCTTCTTACACCATTGATATGGTGAAGGGTCTTTGTCCTAACGTTGTGGAGATTGCAGAACCTGTCAAAGAAGGATATCAACTTACTCTGAAGCTTAACCTCAATCAGATTCCACGGAACAAAGGTTTGTTTCCCTTCAATTAACTTGCAGTATGATTGATTGCTACCCTTTGTTCCACTCAATTATGATATAACAACTGGTGATCATAAACATTTATATGCATTAGTGCTGGTTCTGAGCCTTGGGGTTTGACTCTGTAAACTTGCAAAACTAATGCTTGCTTATCTATTTTACTTACATTTGGGTTCCAACAATCCAGGAAACAACCTCTTTGCAATTATGCAAGGGTTTCATGATTGCGTACATTGCATTGATTTTTCACTTGCACATAGTACTCGCTAGTCGGGTTTAACGGGGAGTGGTTTTTGGTTTTTTTGGGTTCCAGCAATCCCTCTTAAAAGTTATAGTGAATCACCCTAATTCCTTAGTAGTTTGCCTAGCCCTAAATAATCTCAACTCCTTTCATGATTTGGTAATTACATTGATTTTGCACTTGCACATAGTAGCCATATCAAAGGTCTAGCTTGGAGTAAGTGATAAGGTTGCTCATTTATAACCAGAAGGACAAGGTCGAGAGACCTTTATGCAGTATGCACCAGGGTGTGCTCTTATACAGAGAAGCCATATCAGTACAAAATCCTAGAAGAACTGAGCAAGTAAAGAGAACCAAAGTGTAATGTACATCCTACATGGAAAGCATAATTTGAACAAATTAGCACCTACAAGAATCCTGTCAATCAGAGAAGAGTCTAAAGAAGATCTGGAATTTTAGCATATTCTATGCAAACTAAATAAACAGCTTGAGACATTATGAATCTAAATACTCCAGTATAATATAAAATATCAAACTGGAAAAGATTATAAAAGTCCAAAGGACGTTCACATGACGAAAATGAACTCAACAAAGATGCCATCAATATTCAGATACTGTTCGGCCTCATTCCACTGCTACTTTGAGGACAATGTGAGTAAGGGGCAGAAGGGGAATTTGGACTGTAAAGGGATGTAACAAACTTGCGTAAATGGCAAGGAGTGTGGGAAAAGGAGGGAACTTGTTAGGAGTAAGTATAAAAGGGGAGGGAAGGATCTGAGAGAGGTGAGAAGAAATTGTGTGAAGGTCTTGGGACCTTTGGGCAGGGAGGTTGGCAGACCCTCAAAGATCTGTAGCTGTTTCAAGCTTTATTTACAGTTTTTCAGTGTAATTTAGAGAAATTTTCCCAATTTTAAGGAGCTATATTCCTATCTTTAGATGCACGTAAATCAATGGTTAAGATTGAGTGTAAAATTTCTTATATAAGTCTTACACTTAATACTCCTATCGTCATATTAAAAATGTTAGATATAAGTGGAATTAATAGCCAAAATTGAAAATGTAACTTATACCGGTGTATGAATAACAAGTTTTGCAGCTTATCTTAACTATTTATCTACTTGCATCTAATGGCCCAAATATATTAGTCACGGGAGCCGTTGGATGCATGCAGGTAAAATTGATAGTGTAATTTACTATATATATATATATATATATATATATATATATATATATATGGCAGCTTATCTTAACAATTTATCTACTTGCATCTAATGGTCCTAATATGTTAAAAAATTAGAACCCTTAGATATAAGTGGGATCAATGGACAAGATTGAGAGTGTAACAACTAAAATTGATAGTGTATATATATATATATATATACATATATATACACACACACACATTCTACACAGCTGGCCAGTGTATGGACTCACATAATCTAACTTGAAATTTCAACCTGTCTGATGATGCAAAATTCTTGTTTCAGATTATGTCAAGGTCATTAGGGAGATTTGCACAGTTCAATCAATAATTCTAAGTTCACAGCTGAAAGATATATTGTGGAATGTGAATTCTGATGATGCAATTCAGGGGATGTACAAACCCATCAAACTAGTCTACCATCCAAGAGAACCTTTCTTTGTCATCAGGCAGGTAATTCCTAGGTAATCAAATCTTTAAATATGTCATGTCAAATGCCATAGAAGAAAACTAGGAACATAAAATATGACAAGACCTCCCAAATAAAATGAACAAGATTACATAATATGGAATAATATCATATAAACAATGTAAGGTATACATTCAAGTACAAGAACCTAAACGAAATGATGATATGATTGTTTTGTCAATCACTCTGCTATTGTTTACTAAGTGACACCCTTTTAAGTTTCAGGTATGCAAACAAGAAGTCGTTATGAAATCAGGCATATTATCTTCACCTTAGAACCACTTACCGATTCTCACAAAATAACAGTTTGAACAGTCAACAAAAACCACTATTTCTTCCAAATGTAATTATATTCCACAAAAAGAAGAAAAATTCAACAACCAAGTAACCAAAGACAACTCGTTACCAACTCTCTGATCTGCACAAGTTGTTAATATTCTAATGCTTTTCTATATTGATTAATGCATGCTTCCTGCAGCCACAAAGAATCATAGCAGTATTCCCAATTAATTTCAGAGAAAAGTCAGATTTGATTATTGCAACAGCTTTCTTTCAGGTTTGTAGCTGAGAAAGCACAACTAGGTAATTTATTTTCAACTCAAGGTGCTTTGAACTCAATTATTTACTATCTACAACAGGAGCTCGTGGATGTCGGAAGTTCAGATAAATGGGCCAAAGCACCACCTTGCACCTGGTCAGCCATTCCTCCACCAGAATTGAGAGGAGAAGCTTTTGAGGATTTGAGTACCAATGGAGGGTTTTTCTCTTTCGGTATATTATCATCCTCCAGCAATTATCCCAGGAACTACTTTTCTACACGCCATAAACTGATTACACTAATACAGTTTTGAACACTAAATTCAAACAAAATGAGATAAAAATAAATAAATTTGTTGAAGTAAGATGGATTCCAAGGCATCTATGACTGACATCTTTTTGATATTTAATAGATATCTCTTCTCGCCATGTTGAAGGCAATAGGCTAGACAAAACTGTCTGGAATCTATTAAATTTTAATGCCTATGTTAGAAACCATGTAAAGGTAACATCAATATTAGTATTGCTTCTTAAGGACTGCTTCTAATTGTAAATCACTTGATTTCTGACATGTTGATTCTGATCTGTCCTACAGAGCACCAAAGGTTTTATTCAAAGAAGGATGAGAAAACGTTTGGAAAATTTGGTTGAGGTACAGAAGCACCTGAATTGTAATGTAACATTAAGTTCATTGTTTGAACAAAGATTTTTGTATAGGCAGCATTAAGATTTGATCTGTATAGTGAGCCCTAAATGGGACAAATTATATGCTCAAAGTACCAACCAATGGCATTCCCCATGCCAGAAAGTATATTATTTGCCTAACAGACAGACATCCACCATAAATAGCTAAACCTAGTTAGACAAACATTGACCCTTTTGTCTTACATGCAGGTCCTGCACCATACAAACTCAGAAGAAAATGAAAAATCCAAAAAACATCAAGGTCAGCTTTCTACTTACATATTTCAATATTGACAATATCATTCACAAATTAAGACAGCTTATAGTATAAACTTGTTTCAGAAATATCCCTCATAGGCTTATACTAGTAAATTTTTGTCAACTAGACACTATACCAGCGTTATAGTATACACTTTGTATTCGTATATATGTATGAAAGTAATATAAAGTGAGAAATTGAGAAAGTTGCCTGACAGCATGCCAATTGTTCATGTATAATTTCTTTTCAACATGCAGGATTTGAGTATACGAAGAAACTAGTAAGATCATCAAAATATAACATCCTGAAACAAAAATGGGGCACCTTTGGAAGAAAAATAAAGACGATCCATTTCCGACTTAAAATTCATGGATTTGCACGATTTCGTCAACGATGGTTGAGGTTCCCAAAATTTTCTTCTACACGTTATACAAAATTAGAGTAGATTTTTTACAATTATTATTTCTTATGTAATATATGGACTTCAACTAAGTGAGATGAGCCTAGGAGATAAATGATTCACTGCACTATTTTCTCATGTATACTATAAATTTATCTGACTTTCAACTACTTGATTGTAAACAAAAAGGAGGATATTCATTTTTCTAGACATCCACCAAATTGGTGATGGTATAAGTGTAATGTCTAGCTATCATAATGAAATTTTATTCTGAAATGTTCCACGAAAGATGAGGGAAATCCCCCCAAGAGGGGGAATTTCTTAATATGGTCCAGGACCACCATAGTCCTTCCACTAAAAAACTGACACCTGGACCAAATTTGTTTTTTCTTCCTTCTCTCTCCTCTCTCCTCAACCTTTTCTCTCTTTCTCTCATTTCAGTCCCACCAAATTTTTTTTGCTCCCAGAGCACACAAACTTCGCTCCCAAGAGGGATTCGATCTAGATGTTTGTTTGATTTGAGTATTCGAAAAAATGTAAGACTGAAGAGTGAAATGCTACAACAGTTCTCTTACCTCACTTTATCTTACTGTCATTGAATCAATGAATTCTCACTATGAACACTTGTTCTACATCCATTGGTTAATATAATTATAATAGGAAGCAAGGAAACAATTCTAGTTGCTTAAAAACTCCCGGTTCCCCACCAAGTTCTACCTTTATTTGTATCTAAAATTGAGGCATGTAATAACCTACAGAAGGCAAAAACTTTTTCCATTTCTCATATCACCTGGGACAGAAGCAATACCATTGACATTTTGATATGACTAAAAGGAGAAGAGACAGTTATGGAAGAATATTCTAGGCTGTCCAGCTGGCAAGGCAGTGGGGAATTGGAGGAAAATTCTGTTGGCTAATGAAAATATAAATTTGGAAAGGGTATCATTTTGGAAGCATCTTGGTTAATTGGGACCTTTGGACTTTTGGGAGAGAACCAGAACCTCTCTGATGTCCTGAAAAGTAATCTGTAATTGGCAATTGTTCTTGTTCATTTGCTTTCTTGTAATTTCAATTCCTCTTCTGTAATTTTCTTTTAAACACAAGATTGTAATCTTCATTGGACCTGTGTTCAGGTTCCAATATATCAATACAAGTTTTCTGTTCAATTTTCCCTTCCCTATTCGGATACCTATCACATTTCCACCTCAGAAAATTCGCCCCCCTCCCCCTCTGTCCCCCCTAGTCCACAAGCAAAGTACTCCACACATGATACTATTTATTGGCCCCTAACTTTGCTAATTGTCATGAACCAACTCTCCCAAAAACTTAAGCTGATAGGTAAAGGCACATTAATGGTTTTTTATATTACAACTCTGACACTCATCATGCTTTTATCATGCCACACACCATAATACTCATGTCTTATTATCAGCTCATGAAATTTTATTATACATCATCCTCCCGTCAAAACTAGCAAGTGATGACGTGGCCATAATTCTCGCACTAAAGGACACAATTACACAAACCATATGACTGATACACTACATGGAAGAACACATAATAACCTTTACTTGAGTCACTACAAAAGCTCTGAACACTTAATTTTACTCCAGGTCCTCAAAGGCGCCAATTCTGGTGTTTCTTTTATTTATAAAATGGGAAAAGGACAAGCATGCAAGAAAAGATGGAATGCTAAGTCATTTGGAAAGAACAGTATATCACTACTTCGATTTCAGATTCAGCAGCAGAACTCCAATTTAAGATAAACAAATTTTGTTTAGACTAATTGTCAGTCAGGTGTTATAAAGTTAAAGAAGTTCTCATAAATGATTAAACATGTATATCAGTGCATGTTTAAAACAAACTGATAGATACCAAAGAACCAGAGTGAATAAAAAGAAAGAAACAAGTGTATATTGATGGTAGTTTCTAGGAAATCCAGATTACAGTACGTAATGAAAGAAAGAAAATGTTACTGACACTTTGAGAAGTCAGTGGCTCTCCCAATACATCAGAGGTGTCCCAAATCCACTCACCAAATGCCTACCCCCTTCTGCCCCACTTTTCTCTATTTATATTTTTATTACCTAACAGAATTTCCCACTCCCTTGCTAGCTGGACAACCTAGAATCTTCTTCTGTAACTGACTCTTCCCCTTTTAGTCGTATCACAAACCTTCCTCCAGTTTATAAATTAATAAGCGCAATTACCTTTTGAAGTACGGGCACTCAAACAGTTAATATGGTTCCCTATCACATATTTTTAGTTTTCTACATGAATTTAAAGTCAGTCACAAAAAGCAGGCGTTAAATGTTTAAATTCTCTCCAACAGAACCAGCACTTTTTTTCCGAGATATAAAACATAACCACTACAAAGAAATAAGACTTTACCGGCAGTCAAAACACTGAGGAAAAGTAAAAGCAGGTGTGGAACTAAAATTATTTGTTGTGATCAATTTTACAGTTTACTCATGGGCCTATAATAAATAGTCCAAGCCCATTAGTATTTTAGAATTAGTATATATAGAAGTTTAGGGTAATGTTTCTATTATTCATGTATTCAGAATATGGAGTGGGGTTTTGGAAAGGATCTCTTGGGATCTCTTTGGCCTAGGTATTTGGCTATAGAGTGAGTGAGGTCTTTTGGAGTTTATTTTCTGCATTTTATCTTGAATTAGTGTTTGTAATTTCTTGATTTAGTAAATACATTGTTATAATTTTCTTGGTTCCATCAATTGGTATCAAAGCACTACAATCCTGGGAGTGTTTTGGATCCAGATCTGATTTAAAAAAAAAAAAAAAAAAATTCGGAGCAGATCTAAAAAAAATGGAAAACAGAATGGAGAGGAGCATGGATCGATTAGAGGCAAGTATGGATCGAGTGGAAGCAGGAATGGATCGAGTTGAAGATGCTGTTCATCAACTTAAGGAAACAATGTGGACATTAATAGAGCACATGGATCCGTGTTTTGCACAAGAACAAAAAGCAAGAATCAAAGAAACAGAAGTCCAGGAAAGGGAAAGCGCAACAGAAAAAGAAAAAGCAACGAAGGTGGCAAAAAGAAAGGAAGAAGATGAAGGAGATCAAGTCAGATCTGGAACAGAGAGAAGACGCGCGAACGGATCTGGAACAAGTAGGGAAACTACACGACTAGCAGATTCAAAACAACGAGAAGGGAAAAATTATAAAGAAGAACGAGTTGGTATCCAGGTAAATCGCGTGGAAAGCTGGGAAGAGATGATGTCGCAGAGAACTGAAAAAGAGCAGATTGTCGCGGGGAAGACGATGAACATGGTGGGCCGAAGTGGGTTTACAGAAATTGGACCAGATATAGAAGAAGGAGAAGAGATCGAAGGAGAGACAGATCGGAGCTCTGAAGAAGATGACATTATAGAAGAAACAGAAAAAAAGAAAAAACCAGTGGCGTTCATGGCTGTTTCCATGGCTGCTATCAACGCAGAAGAAGAAATAGAAGAAGGAACAGTCATTGACGAAGGAGAAGGAACAACAATCGAAGAAGAAGAAGAAGAAGGAGGAGAAGAAGAAACAGAAGAAAAAGAAAAAAAGGAAGAAGAAGAAGGAGGAGAAGAAGAAACAGAAAAAAAAGAAAGAAAGGAAGAAGAAGAAAAGGCAACGCTGAAGCAGAGAGTGAAAGAGGCAGAAGGGGCAGAAGTGGTATTACAAGGATGGGATAATTTTTTTGACCTAATGGGCCAAGCCCAAAAGAAAGGAAGAAAGGCTTTTGTTTTGTGGGCTGAAAGGTCTTTTCTTAAAAATACAATTGGACTTGGTTTATTTGACATAAAGGCAATGGAAAATAGAGTAACATCCTTTAAGCAATGGGATCCAGGTGGACGTTTCTCTCACTTTGCCTGCCCTCTCTTCACCTTGAGGACAAGGTGAATTTTGAAGGGGAGTATTCATGGGCCTATAATAAATAGTCCAAGCCCATTAGTATTTTAGAATTAGTATATATAGAAGTTTAGGGTAATGTTTCTATTATTCATGTATTCAAAATATGGAGTGGGGTTTTGGAAAGGATCTCTTGGGATCTCTTTGGCCTAGGTATTTGGCTATAGAGTGAGTGAGGTCTTTTGGTGTTTAATTTCTGCATTTTATCTTGAATTAGTGTTTGTAATTTCTTGATTTAGTAAATACATTGTTATAATTTTCTTGGTTCCATCAAATTGATGGGCTGCCCTGTGATGTATTGTTGATTTGGGCCGCGGATGCATTAATGTAAGGCCCACCTCGATTGGGCCCATTTCGCCCAGGCAAGGCTGAACGGCCCACATAGGTACCCCCGTGTCCATTTCCCACTCTCCCATCCGTCATCGTCTTCCCCAACTCCATCTCCCTTTCCTCTACCTTTTGTGCCAACATCATAGTCTGACTCAGATCCACAGGGGAATGGAGTCTTACCTCCGCGCGTATTTCCTTCCTCAAGCCCGTTAGGAAAGCGGCTTGCATCATATCGTCTCTTGCATTCCTCAATGGTGCTGACAAGATCTCAAACTTCTCCCTGTACTCCGCTACCGTTCCTTCTTGCCTCAAACCCATTAATGCTTCATAAGGGTTTCCAGTGGAAGACACATGGAACCTCTGTAAAATGGCGTTTCTGAATCTCTCCCAGTTCGTCTCCGGATTACGTGGTTCCCACCACTGAAACCAACTTAACGCTCTTCCTTCTAAGCAAATGGATCCTGTTTCGACTTGCTCTTCAGCAGGGATATGATTGATGCGAAAGTATCTTTCCGCACGAAAAATCCATCCATATGGGTCTTCCCCATTGAAATAAGGCACCTCCACCCTTTTCATCCTTCCTTCATCCCTCACTGCACGTTGAGCCTCCTCGTTTCCCCCCCCATTCTGACCGCCTACACCCTGATTTCCAGCAGCTGCCAACTCTTGAAGGGTGCGCATCATAACCGTCAGATTCGCTTCAATACGATGAATTCCCTCCTCCGTCCCCGCAACTCTCGCTTCCAACGCCTCCATACGATGATCCATGTTTCTCGTAAACACCATCCACTCTTATCCCAGGTAAATTGCTTTGATACCAAATTAATGGCACCCTTTTTCTATATTACTCAGAGATCAGAATTTTGCAGTATTTAATGATTAATGAACTGAAACATTGGCAATATTAACTACTTGAAGAAATTCATAGACAACTTGGGAAACAATTCCCTTACAAAATAACCAGAAACAACAACCAAACTCCTATTACAGTATTAAGACTCTATCAATGGAATCCACAAGAACTCCCAAACATTATTTGCATATTCTCCTTACTCATACTCTTCTTACTGACTCCAGAATATTCTTCTCTCCCTCATCCTATTTCCCAAACGGTTATCCTTTCTTTACCACACTGAACCCCACGTTCAGGTGCTTCCCTCACTCACTACTTTTTCCAATACCTTTTTCCCTCTAACCGTCTCCTTTTATCACAACTCCCTCCCCCACATGACTCTCTCCGTTCACTGCATTCCACGTGGCCTTGGGTATAACCGAATGCTGCTTCACGTTACTTCCCTGCTTGATTTGTTGATTTTTCCCCCCACTTGGACTTGTGCTTGGGCTTTTGCCATCAAATTGGGCCATATCAGTGACCCCTTTCATTTGGGCCTTAACTTCCCTGCGCCTATAATGCTTATTGTAAGGCAATAGAGGCCCATCATTTACTAAACAACTCCAGAATACAATACTCATAGAAATAAGGAAAAGAAGAGGAAACTTGTTTACCTTCACTTTGTTTTACAATTTTTAGTTATAACTGCCACTTTATCTGAATGACTTTCGTGTCTTGTGGCATTTCATCTATATAGTACTGTACAGAAACATATCAGGGGAATTTCCCAATTAAAACGAAGATTTTCTCAGTCCCCACGCTGTATGCTTATTCTAGAGAATCTAATTATGCACAATAAATACCACAATAGAGAACTGCTGCACAGAACATAGAAGCCCCATACACCTTCCACAAGTCTTAATGGGGTTGAGGTAGAGCCGCGTTAAACCGAACTAATAGGTTTGCCCAATGTCCTCTGAACAATAACTTCTGATGATAAAAAAATGTGATGACTCCATAGACATGGGTAACTGAACCTTTCTAAGACAATTATAATCAAAGCAATTTTTTTCCAAAATAAGATATTTCGATTTTGTTTCTCCCCTGGTACTAAAACCGAAATATTCAGACTGTAGAAGTCTACAAAGAACACAGAGCTATTGATCAATGAGCTCCTTTTGACATAAATAAAAAAAAGCATTTGTATTATCCTATAATTATCTAAAAGTTACAACTCAGACAGCACTTGTCATCAGGTTCAGTAACAATACAAAAATCCTTGCCATTCCAAGTGAAATATCCTCGATTTAAGAACAACTCAAAATCTGACAACATCTTGATCATGGAAAGAAGCATGCATTATAAAGTCCTTTCATGCAATTCAGTTATGACCTAAGAGACCTATGAGACCCAATATGGAGAAAGCCAAGTAATTGGCCACTCCTGGTTATAACCTAAGATTACAGCTCATCCCTGTACCCACTCAGAGCCTATAAATACCAAGCCACTTCTCAGTATGAAGGTTTGATCATTCTATCTGTTTCACCCCTCTTCCTAGTGTTATTCCTTATTCTTGGTACTGACATATGGGACTGAAGAGCTTCTATTACAATTCTTTCTGGTAGGCACCTACGAGACTGTGAAGAGGAGACCTGATCCGAAGGATCAAAGCCCCAACCACCTCAGATACAACAAAAAGCATAATGGTTCAATTTCAATATAAAAGATGTAGCAAAAGATGCCTGACATCAGGGTTATTCCAAATGCTATAATAACTTTCATTCATTGTAAATATGTATTGTTCAAAAATCTTGACATGAAACATAGCTACAAAGTTACTTCAACAATAAACTAAAGAAAGGTCAGTAAGCACTGCCTACCATGGATTCACATTGCACACTTTTCCTTCTTTGATTCTATCAAAATCATTTACATTTCACTCCATTTCCAGTTCAGGAAGAGCACCCATCTGCATACTCGTGGATTCAAGCTCAGCTAGCAATGGCCCCTTTGGCTCCCCACATCTCAAGTTCAGGTTACTTGCCAACAACCCAAACAATCCAACAGCCAAAACCAGCACCACAATGGCATGCACAGTGAACAGGAAATTCATCAAAGTAACACCCCTCAAACTATTCTCATCAAGTTCACAGTGCACATCAACATTCTCCTTCAGAGGGGACAAAAGTGAAATCTTTTCACACCCTTTGAATCCAAAATCATCAGTATACAATGAAAACCCAGCTTGCAGCAACCAAGTGGCCTTAAAAACCAATCCAGAGGACAACAAAAACTCAGCAAAAAAAGCAGCAGGCTTAACTGACAAGTAAATGCAAGAAGCAGCACAAACAAGAGTCAATCCACCCAACAAACCATAGACAACACCAGCAAGACCTGAAATTCCTTTACCCATCACAGAATACTCCATTAAAAAAACAACCCCACCAAAACCAAAAACAAAACTTTCATTAACAAAGGATTTGCCCACATACTCATGAACTACGATCAATATGATCAAGACCCAGAAAGCCAAAACTGCAAATGATTGCTGGAAGAATGAAAATCTGTAAGTAGGGTGCCCAGAAAAGGATAAGAAGAATAAAAGCTCAGAGAATGAAGCAATGGGCAAGGCTATAAGAAGAACATAGACATCAATGTTCTTCCACCGTGGGTCTGAGAAATACCATAGCTTGGATCTGAAATGAGATGGGTTTTGGAGGTAAAGGGAAGAAGAAGAGAGTAAACGACGAACACCAATGGGGAAGAGTAAGAGAAAACCTGAGAAATGGGTAGCCAACGATGCCATACGTTGAGAATGTTATGTTCTTTGATATGTCTCACTTTTTTGTTTTGATTTTGGCATTGGAGAAGAGAATTGGTCTTTATTTTATTTTTTTTGAATGAACTCTTTGTGTTGACTATTTGTACTTAATTTGTTAATTCAGCCAAAACTAAGAATTGGTCACTAAAACCTGCGAGGAATAATGCAATACTTTTTTCCTTTGAGAATTAGAATTTAGAGCGATTCAATTGTGGGTGTAAGTGTAACAAATTGAGTTTAATATTAAACAACTTCAAGTGAATATTTTTTTTTTTTTGAAACTATTAGCTAATGATAATACTGTCACCCTACTTTAAAAAGTTTGAGATTATTAGACACATAATTTATAACATTGGCCTTATATTATATATATTATAGTATTTACTTCACAGGGATAGGTTATTTTACTTATAATTATTTCTGCTTACCTTTACCTATCACTCTCCAATATTGTTAGATCAAAATCTCAAGAAAAGAGAAAAAGATAAATCTTAGTTAAGATTCTGATCTAACGATATTGGAGAATGGTAAGCAAAATAGACAGAAAAAATGATAGCTATAATAACTTATCCTACTCAATATGTATGTAGTTAGTTATGTCATATGTGGTTTGTATTATGTTTAAATTGAATCAATATATTTGAATTTTAAAATTTCCATGACATTAATCACACTTTTAATCATGGTTAATGATGACATAACTTGGTTTTCATAGTCTTAAACGTTTAATTTGGGAGACATTAAATAAGAATAAAAAATTTGGATCTTAGATAAATGGTTTCATTTACTTGAGAGAAAAAATAAAAATAAAAAGAATAATGTTATTTACACACGTTTTTTTGTTGTCGCCATGTGACTCAGAGATCACATGTTGCTTTAATATACACAACGTAGCACGGACACGCTTTTTGTGTCAAAATTTACGTGTCGGACACGTGTCCGACACGGACACGTTCCGACACGCTCGGACACGCGTCCGACACGTGGTCAACATTTGGGGACACGTGGTCAACTCTCCGACACGTTCCGACACGTTTTTCGGACACGCAGTCAACCTTTTCTGACACGCAGTCAACGTTCGGACACGCTGGGACACGTTTTGGACACGCTGGGACACGTTTTTTTTTTAATCTTAATTTTATTTTATTAACTAAATAAAAAATAATTTATAAATTAATTTTTTTCTATTATGAAATATGATATGAAAAATTAGCAAAGTACAAAAAATTATTTTTATTTTTATTTATGTTATGAAATTTAAATATTTGATTAGTTATATTACTTATCATGGACTCTTATATGTATTAAATATAAATTATATTATATATATTAAAATTTTTATTTAATATCAAAACGTGTCCCAACGTGTCCAAATATGACATTTTTTAGAATTAACGTGTCGGCGTGTCGTGTCGTGTCGTGTCCCGTGTCCCGTGTCCGTGTCCGTGCATCATAGAATATACACAATACAAAATAAGGTTGAGACCCAAAGTCCCAAAAAATGACTTGACTCTAAACATATACACCTACTAAGTAATTCCACAGGGATATATATACCTCTCTTTCTTATTCCATTAGGATTACACTTAATCATCATCATCATTGCCTTTAACTTCATACCTTTTTGCATGTAAGAAAACTTCCCAAGTTTATGGCTATCATGGGATAGAGATAAGCCTCCAACTCTTTCATCTTGTTATGTTTATTTTTGTTCATCAAAATTTTTCCATCAGTTGATCGATTATTCGACTAATTCGATCAAGTTAGACAAGATTATAAGAGCGGCAAAGTTTTTAATACAGTTGCATGTTCGAACTCGGACCATTAATTAAGTTACAATAATCCTATATCAGTTGATCCATGTACTTTCGTTTAGTGATATTATTAGACCTTTGATGTACCAGTAAGAACAAACTGATATGTAGATAGAAATTTTTCAAACCCAAGAAGACTTGGAATGGTAATTATAGAGAGTAAATTTGATCCATGTATACAGCCGTTGGAATCCAATTTCAAGACTAAGATCAAATAGGCTTTATATATAAGTAATTGCTTGTGTTTCCACAAGATACTCAAATATTTGCAATTAATTTTGAAGCAGTTTCTTTCACTCTATAACCAATTGCTTGCATGGCAAAGCTCTTCAAGGACATCAAAATTGCTTTTGGTCTCAAGTGGGAATTGCTATGCTATTGTGCATTCATATCTCAAAGAGAGGAAGGGAAGGTACTTATTGTACTGAATATATATGCCAATCCTTTGTCTAGTGTTGAAGGTTTAAAACAAATAAATCAATAGATGAACATTAATTTGAGGAACTAACTTTTGGTACTTGAGGTTCATGCATTTAGTACTTTTCTCTACAACCTCAAGGAGGATATTTCAGCTAATTAATATGGAAGACTCTTTACACAATAGCACCTAAAATGATGTTCTTAATTTGGTTAAGTAATTTATAAATTCAACTATGAGTGATGAGTAATTAAGTTCTACCTTGATCAAGAATAGACTAAATAAAAACTATATAAGTGAAAGGACATATAAACTCAATATTTATAGTCTTGGATTAAGATGTGATATCAATATTAATTGGTCTATACCGGTGCATCTAAGAGCATTGTTACATTGAGATAGTTCACTCTATCAAGAAAAACAGATCTAAACTTCTCACTAAATAGTTCAAGATTTATTCAAACAACCACTCCATAGTCCATAAAATTTAGAGCTGAAATAGTTTATTCTAGCATTCTAGATAAGCAAATTATTAAATAAGAAAGAGTGATCCATACCATATTATATCATCCGAAAGAAAGGGAATCCTGGGCTTTTTCCCAACATCAATTTATAACCATGTACAATAAGGCTTCCAAAATATATGCTTTCATTTTCATGTAATTCCTATCTGCCAAAGATTGATCTTCCGTGGGGTCGCAATGCAACAAACGCATGGACAATGAAGATTCTCATGAGAACATTATGTTGAGATATATAGTCCCACATTGGTTGTATGGGCAACTAATGTAGAGTTTATAAGGTCTTGGGCATTCCCACTCTTAGAGCTTCTGGGGTGATGTATCACAAGGTTCTTTGACATGATATCAGAACGTTCGAAATCTCACCGCCTCTCACTTTCTTTGTAGTGGAATTTCCACATGTAGGTGGGCTTGTATGTTGTCTACCCTTCAAGCCAATATTGAGAGGATGTGTTGATTATAGTTTATTTGTATAAGGATGTGTTGAATATATAGGGGTTGTATGAGCAACTAATGTGGCCTTTAAGGCCTTGGGCACTCTCTCTCTCTCTTAGAGCTAGCTTCTGGGGTGGTGTATCCAAGGTTCTTTGACAATCTACAAGACTGCTGTATATGCCAATATATTTTATTTTTTATTTTTTTAAAAAAGGGTAATAAAACTAATGCTATGTCATCAAAACAGATTAAAATTATGTATGATTCCCTCTTAATCACCTTGAGGCACAAAATAATGCTGCTTATGCAATGATAAGACATGCTTTAACAAATAATCCACAAGTTTGAAAGGTATGGTAAGTGAGCATTTACAAATGTTGGAACGTTACTAGAATTGATCTAGTAGTGGAGATATATGTAAGTTGTATTAGGTTATGTGTTCAATTCCCATTTGTATATAAAAAAAATGTTAGAAGCTTGCGAATTTCACTTGAAGAAAAGTTCTAATAATATTGTTCTTTGAACAGGGTTATATTTATGGCTAGGTTTAATTGTTTGTAATTACGACTTTTTTTTTTTTACAATTTGTTTGAACATGATATATTTTGAACGTTGCATATTGCGTTTAACCCGTGGCCTATTGAGGACCAGGTTAAGTAGACAAAATTGACATTTAAATACGGGCTTTTATCATAAACAATTCGATTTAATGCATAAATATATAATTTCCAAAAAAAAAAATGCATAAATATATAGATGCATTTTGTACGGTCAAGACCGAAGATAAAACGCGTAAAATACTTGAAACCTCCCGATAGCACTTAGATTCAGTGCATCCCATGAATTGGAGCATTACACATTAGAGGAGAAAGAAAAAATTTGACAGAGAAAAAAGAATTTTAGCTGACATGTAATAGTCTCATTGGTGAGATATACTGAATCTTTGGTGTTACAGTAGCACCAAAGATGTATTCCCAGACATGAGCGTATGACGTAAAAAAATCTTCAGGTTTTTGGTTTACAAAATTAACATTTTTTATTGGTGAAGACAAAATTAACATTTAATATACTCATAAGAAATCACATCCCATAACATGATTTTTGGTTTACAAAATTGAAATTTAATATGCAAATCTTTATCATATGCATAAATAGATGCATTTTGATCGGGGAAGAGAAAACGCGTAAAATATTTGAAACCTTTTTGAACATGACCTAGAAAATCATGAGGTTGAAAATGGTGACATGTTTGTTGCTGGCACGTTGCCACCTAATCAAGGTTGGTATGCAGTCCACGAACATGCATGTGGAAGGATGCTGAAATTTAAGAATAAATATGCAATTTTGCTGCTACTGATAGGTTTTGGTCAAAATTTGAAGTTCTTAAATCGATGTGCACCGTGAAAATTTTGTATACAAAATTTTAAATAACAAAATATTTTGACTTGTCATCTATTATGTATGTCCACACGTGTTCTTGAGTTTTAGAACTCTTTTTGTAGTAAAAATAATATTCTGATTTATCTTAATTTTTTATTTTTTTTAAAAAAATTTGATTTTAAATTCATACATCGGTTATGTTATGGATCTATATATGAAGCTCATTAATTGATAAGTCCAACAAAGGATAATCTAAGATCTAAATCAAGCAAAATTATGGAAGGATACCATATAAATCTTAATACGACTGCATTATAGGCGGGCCTGGGTCATCATCAAAAGCATTAAAGGTCCACTACCCACAGGTAAATTTTATAAATAAGATATAAAACTTAGAGATACGTTACGCTCTCTCTTACTGTTATGCTGTCATTGTGTGCACACACACCCCTTTGGCAAAGTAGTTGTTATTCTTCTATGAATAGTGATCCCCTTGACTCAAGGGTATCTCCTCCATAGATACCTTAAAGAGGACACTAAATCCAAAAGCAACATACTAGTCCATTGGATTAGACATCTCTGTATATAAGACAGAACATGTTAGAAATTAATATAGATATTTTCTAAATATTTGTTAATAATTTTCTATGAGATGATTATAATGTGAATTTTTAAAAATAGACAAGACTTTAGTAGAAAATTTTAAAAGTGATAAGGGATATTTAGATTGATTTACTCAATTTTTTTATAAATAATATTTTTTTGGTGAATTTTTAAATAGTTTAATTAAGAGCCATTTGTTTGAATTGATTAAAAGGATGAAAGCAGAGAAATGAAATGGAACGAAATTAATAGTAATAAAATGAAATATGATAGAATTTATTCTAATTCATCTTATCTAATATCTCTTATTTTTAATTTAGTAATATGAGATGAAATTTATTTATTGATCATCAAACTTCCTTCTTAAATAAATAAATATAATTTTTTTCGTAAGTTATTATAATAGTTGGGTTAAAAGATAACTCACCCGATAGTTATTGGGTTTATCATCTATCATTTAACATTACCACAAAAAATTTTCTGCACACACAACATTTTGTGGAGCCCGCAGCAAAAAAAAAAAAAAAAATCTGGCACGCAAAACGAATCTCTATAACATAACACAATCAATTTTCTTATAACATAATTCTTATAAAACCCATAGTAATTGACTAGTGACGTCCTAATTAAACTTCAGAATTTAATTTGTTTAATAAATAATAGGCTCGAATCATGAGAGTCATAATTTTTAAATAGGGCTAAGAAACTCAAACTCAAAATTGAATTAGTGTGACCTTTCACATCCCAATTGGTATTTAAAGGAAAAAACCCTAGAAAATACACACAACCCATTAAAATTCGAGATTTTGATATTCACCCAGTGCCATAAACTGTAATTAAAACTGTACAAAAAAAAAAAAATCTAAGCCACCAAAATGTGTGGCTGCTAATGCTTCCATATTGTGAATCACACCACTCAGTCCAATTGTGAACCACTGGCTCTCCAATTTACACCCAAATATCCCCTCTTTCACAAGCAAATATAAACCATTAGAACCATCTATCTCAAGTTCTAAGAAACTAAAACAAAGAACTTATAGTTTTATGTTCACATATCAAGCCACATATAGATAGATAGATAGATAAAGAGAGAGAGAGAGAGAGAGAAAGAGAGAGAGGGGAAAACATAAACAAATGGCTACTTCAATTTCTGTTGGTTCATCCTTCTATGGAAGCTGGGGAACTTCCATGGTTGGTGAAGATTACACCATGTTGGCCAAGTCAGTGCCATCACAAGTTCGAATGGGAAGAGGAAAGCCAGTGAGATTGCAACCAATGATGAAGAATGTCAATGAAGGGAAAGGTGTGTTTGCACCTATTGTTGTGGTCACACGTAATATCATTGGCAAGAAGCGTTTCAATCAGCTTAGAGGCAAAGCCATTGCTTTACACTCCCAGGTGAAATTCAATTTTCTTGCCAAGACTTTTTACTCTTACCCTTTTGATTAATTTCAAGTCTTGAACAATTACTTCTTCTTTTTTTCATTGCTTTAAGAATTTTATTTGTGGGGTTGGTGGAAATTTTGATAATCCTGTTTCATATTGTATCATTCTCATAAACCAGGTTTATCTGTGGGTTTATCTGTTTCAATCTTGGTTAGATCGAAGGATTTAAATTCCGTTGAACAGGAAAATTTCTACAATACTACTCTCTTACTCACTTTTTCATACATCCCTCCAATACGAAGGAAAAGAAAAAAATATATATTAAAAATAAGTGTTTAATTTTCAATGACAGTAATACATATTGTTGCTGTACCAAAGATGAGCTCGTTGAATAGATGTTCAAGTATAATCTATGAAAGCGAGATTTGGATTTGAAACTTAAAAATAAGTTAAGTTTATGGGAGATGGACTATACTTTATAAACCTGAAAAAATGAGAAACCACTAATATGTTAAGGGGTTCTAAGACACAGAACGGATTTGAAGTACCAAGAAAAAAAAAAAAAACCATTCAAGCTTGTAATTTGAAAAATGAAATTGAAAATTCTGCTCAAGAAACTGTATGAAAATGTTGGTAGCTATTTGATGTGAATAAAATAGATGTAAGCATGCTATATATTTTTTGTACTAAACTTTCCTATTTGGAAATTTTAGGTAATTACAGAATTTTGCAAATCAATAGGAGCAGATGCAAAACAGAGACAAGGGCTGATCAGGTTGGCAAAGAAGAACGGAGAATGGCTTGGGTTTCTTGCATGATAGATTTCACAAAAATGTTCCACATTTTGTAATTACCATGTGAGAAAGTTTCAAGTTTAAACTTGATGGTTTTCAATTGACAGCACAATGTAAACTAGGAACTTATCTCAAGTTGTGATTTTTCATTAAGTAATTGCTGTCTTATTTTGTTCTTTAGATAAATGAAATATTATAAAACATAATGAGGTTGTCTATCAACAGGGTACCACAAATAGAGCAATGTTATTTATACAGGATACTCTTCAAAAAAAATTCATAGTCTTTTCTATGAACCACTTATAATAAATTGATCCCATTTTAAATTTCATCCTAAATTCTACTAAACCCTCACATCATTTCCCCAAAAAATGTGATGAGATGCGGCTTGATATATTGTTAGCCAGTTTACCAACTAGGAAAATTTATTATCATTTTAGGTATTTGTACCTTTGACTCTCTAAACAAGCAGCCTAAATCAGAATACCAAAACCCTTTAAGCTTAAAATCAAACTTGGCTGGGAAGTGCAGTCAAAATACTAATTCACATCTTAGTAAGTTACTCTACCTCGAGTAACTGCCTACTACATATGAGATGCAGACAAATGCATTTGCGATGGGTAGAGGTTATTTAGGGACGCACTCACATTTTATGGTCCTTAAGCTCTCTTTTATATTTAGTTGTTGTTAGATAGATATATATAAAAAATTATTAATAGGCTTTTATGATAGAATCACAGTTCTATCGTGGAATAGAAAGAGGGAGAATGGGAATCGCGCAGAGATGAGAAGAGATCTGAATATTCTATTTCATTTATTTCATAACCAACTACAAGAGTTGTTCCTCTCTTTATACTCAGAGGGAACAAGTTAGTCACAAGAATCAGTAACCGAATTTAACTACAAACAATCACAAACTCTACTTACAAACGAATTCTTCATCATTGAATCGATTCGGTTTCCTCACCAATCTTCTGGGCCTCCTTGCTGCTATGGGCTGTAAATCATCGATCTCCACCGATCCATGTTGAACCCTTGTATCCGCATGCATCCTGCCGTCTCCTTCTTCCTCTCCGCCTGAAGTCGATGGTTCCCTTCTTTCCTTGCTAGGTCTTGACTCAGCAGCTGCTCCTTGACTAACATTGATCGGGTCACTGCCTTGGGCTGGGTTGTTACCCATTTCAGCTGGGCTGGAGCGACTTGGGCCCACATCTTGGTCACTTGGGCCCATATCAACACTTCCCCCATTAAAATCAACCTTGTCCTCAAGGTTGAAGGATGGAAATTGTTTGGAAAACTCCTCCCAAGGTTCCCATGTAACACATTCATCTGGCATTCCTGCCCACAGTACTTGCACCTGTTTAATGGTAGAATTCCCCACTTGCTGTATGTGAGTAGACAAAATCTGTTTGGGCTCCAGGATAGGTAAACCACCCTGAAAAATTTCTGGCATTGGTAATGGAGAAACTGGCTGGTCACCTTTAAATGGTTTAAGTAAGGATACATGGAATGTATGGTGTATCTTGGCAGTAAGTGGTAAACTCAACTTATATGCCACTTTTCCCACACGTTTCAGGATTGGAAATGGGCCAAAATACCTTTTTGATAATTTGTTGGAGGTCCTATTAGCTATTGAAGCTTGTCTATATGGTTGCAGCCACACCCATACCAAGTCTCCAGCCTTATATTGAACATCTCTGCGATGTTTGTTAGCTTGATCCCTCATAACTTGCTGAGAATGAAGCAAGTTCTCCTTTAATTGAAACAGAATAACCTGTCTGTTGTCCAACCATTTGCCCACATCTTCTAATTCAGCTGTGGAAGTTACATAGTGCAGAATGGATGGAGGGTCACGGCCATACACCACCTTAAAAGGTGTCATGCCAGCTGAAGTATGGTAAGAAGTGTTGTAGCAATACTCAGCCCAATGCAAGATTTTAGACCATTTTTTTGGGTTGTCTGCTACAAAACACCTGAGGTACTGTTCCAGGACTCTGTTGACTACTTCGGGCTGACCATCTGATTGGGGATGGTATGCTGTTGTTCTCCTCAACTTAGTGCCACTAAGTTCGAATAATTCAGTCCAGAATTTACTAAGAAAGACCGGGTCTCTATCAGAGATTAAGGATCTAGGAATACCATGCAGTTTACAAACCATATGAGTGAAAAGGTCAGCTACCTTGGCTGCTGAGTACCTCTTTGGTAGAGAACCAAAGTGAGCTTGCTTAGACAATCTATCCACCACCACTAGGATTGAAGTGTAGCCATGAGATAGTGGTAATCCAACTATGAAATCAAGAGAGAGATCTTCCCAAATTCGTTCAGGTACAGGTATAGGTTGCAATAGACCAGCAGACTTTCGGGTTTGGTATTTCACTTGTTGACAAGTTAGACAAGAGTTAACAAATTCTGTAATAGATTTGGCCATTCCAGGCCATATAAAGCTGGCTGTAGTCCTGGACAAGGTTTTCTGAATACCTGTATGGCCACTAGTTAAAGTGGAGTGATTTTCCTGAAGCACTTGTGGAATCAAAGGTGAAGTGGGATCCAAAAGAAGCTTGCCTTTATGTAACAACAGGCCTTCCCTAACCTCATATTCAGAACAGGTTTCTGGTTCAACAGCTAATTTCTGATGTAACTGCTGAAAAAAGAGATTGTGTTGATTTTCTTTTTTCAATTCTTCTAAAATATCAAAGTGTACCACTGCTAGAGTCATTAGCGAGATGGCAGGGTACCTTGAAAGGGCATCAGCCACCCTGTTTTCCTTTCCCGGTTTGTAAACTATGGAATATTGAAATCCCAAAAGCTTGGCTAAATAATATTGTTGTTCAGGTGTTTGAATCACCTGATCCAGCAAGCTTCTCAAGCTTTTTTGATCTGTTCTTATAGTGAATCTCCTCCCCAAAAGATATTGTCTCCATTTCTTGACAGATTCAGTGATTGCATACAGCTCTCTTACATAGGCTGACCCTTTTTGCATTCTCAATGATAACTTCTTGCTAAAATAAGCAATGGGATGTTCACTTTGGAGAAGGACAGCCCCAATTCCCAAATCTGAAGCATCAGTTTCTACTATGAACTCCATAGAAAAATTCGGTAATTGCAAGACAAGGGCAGTAGTCATGGCTGTTTTGAGGCTGTCAAAAGCTGTGTGAGCCTTATTGGACCATGCAAATGAGTCAGTCTTCAATAAATCCGTTAATGGTGCAGCTATGGATGCATAGTTGCACACAAAACGCCTATAATACCCTGTGAGGCCCAAAAATCCTCGGAGCTGTTTAATATTTTTTGGAGGTGGCCAATCTACCATAGCCTGTACTTTGTTGGGATCCATACTAACTCCTTGCACAGACACTACATGGCCTAAATATTCCACCTCTGTTTGGGCAAATGCACACTTACTTCTTTTCACAAAAAACTGATGATCTTTCAAGCAAGTCAGCACCAATTTCAAATGCTCTAAATGTTGTTCCAAGGAAGGACTGTAGATTAAAATATCATCAAAAAATACAGCAACAAACTTACGGAGAAATGGCTGTAGAAGTAAGTTCATAGTAGCTTGGAAGGTGGCAGGAGCGTTGGTCAACCCAAACGGCATCACAAGGAACTCATAATGACCTTGATGAGTCCTAAAAGCTGTTTTCTGTATGTCAGCTGGGTGTACTCTCAGCTGGTGATATCCTGCCCGCAAATCCAACTTAGAAAATATTTGAGAGCCTCCTAGTTCATCCATTAACTCATCTGCCGTGGGTATGGGAAATCTATCACGGATTGTGATATTATTGAGAGCTCTATAATCGATGCAAAACCTCCATGTGCCATCCTTCTTTTTAACCAGCAAAATAGGAGAAGAAAATGGGCTTGTACTGTTTCGAATGAACCCAGATTCTAGCAATTGTTGAACCAGCCTTTCGATTTCCCCCTTTTGAAAATGAGGATACCTATATGGTCTAACATTGACCGGGGCTGAATTGGGCTCCAAATGGATTTCATGATCCAATTGCCTATGAGGAGGTAACTCATGTGGCTCTTGGAAGATGGTATCAAATTCTTCTAGCAAAGTCTGGACTTGGGGAGCAATAGTTGGCTCTTCTCTAGGAGAGGCAGAACTCAACAATGTGAGTTGATAAAGTGATGCAATCTGGCCTGTATGATGAACTTTTCTGAATTGATTCAAAGAGATAGGACCAGTGTGTCTGTCACCTTGCAATTTAATGGTCTCTCCTTGCCAAGAAAACTGCATTGTAAGGTGAGTGTAATCCAACACAATAGGTCCTAAAATCTGCAACCATTGGACTCCCAACACCATATCTGCCCCTTGAATAGGCAAGATATAGAAATCAACCAGAAAAATATGCTTTTGAATCTGAACTGGAACAGCTGGACAAAATCCTTCACACCTCAATGTTTGTCCATTTCCAACCATGACATCAAACTGCTTGTCAGTAACCAGTGGTAAACGAAGGGTAGAAACCACTCTTGGTTGGAGAAAATTGTGAGTGCTTCCCCCATCAACCAATAATGACAATTCAGATTTGCCAATGTGGCAATTGAAACGAAGAGTTTGAGGCACACTAAAGCCAGATAATGCATGAAGGCTGATCTGAGGTGTAGGTTCAGGTTCATCCTCAGTTTCGTGTGGTGTGTTCATAGCATCAATATCCTCAGGGTCGAGTTGCTCATCATCTGGTACAATTAGAACATGAACCGAAGCTTTACATTTATGGCCCATGAAGTATTTATCACCACAATAGAAACATAGTCTCTTGTCTCTCCTCTCCTGGATTTCACTCTGGGTCAAACGGTTAATAGGGCTTTTGGTGGAAACAGTAGTGTCACCACCGGTTATAGGTTTAAATTGTTTAGTCTGAGTGTTTGGTGTAGGCAATAAAGGAGGGTAAGGGGAGTGAATTTTAGGGTGAATGTTTTTGGTTTGGAGTTTAAGTTCCTGAATCTTGGCTAGAGCCATTGCTTTGGTTAGGGTGGGGGGGGTCAAAGGAAGAAACCTCATACTGAATTTGAGGTTTTAAACCGGAGATAAAGCAACTAAATAAGAAGGATTCAGGTAACCCATTTACCTTGTTTGACAGAGATTCAAATTCTGTTTGATACTCTATGACAGAGCCCTGTTGCAGTAGTTTAGCCAATTTTCCTTGATAATCTTCGAGCTCGGAAGGTCCAAAGCGCACTTGAAGCGAGTGTAGAAACCCCTCCCACGATGCTATGGTTGTGTTCTTGTTCAACCATCGATACCATGCTAAAGCTTTCCCAGAAAAATAGAATGGCGCTATCTTCAATCGTTGCTCATCAACGATGTCATAGTAATCAAAAAATTGACTTATCTGATAAATCCAGTCTTGTGGATCTGAAGAACCATCAAACTTCGAAACCTTAAGACGAAGGTTCTTCGTTGCTGGAAAATCCTTGGGGCCCTTGTTGTGATTGCTATCCGAAGACGCGATTGAGTCGTGATGTTCTCGGTAATTGTCGAAAATCGCATCGAGCTTGCACGTGATCTCCAGAAATTGTTTGTTCATCTGACTCTTGAGGTTGTCAATTTCAGATTGGGTTTGTTCAACCCTATCGTCGAGAGTTCGAACACGGTTGTCAGGAGCCATGTTCAGGAATGAAAGCACCAGTTGATAGAATCACAGTTCTATCGTGGAATAGAAAGAGGGAGAATGGGAATCGCGCAGAGAAGAGAAGAGATGAGAAGAGATCTGAATATTCTATTTCATTTATTTCATAACCAACTACAAGAGTTGTTCCTCTCTTTATACTCAGAGGGAACAAGTTAGTCACAAGAATCAGTAACCGAATTTAACTACAAACAATCACAAACTCTACTTACAAACGAATTCTTCATCATTGAATCGATTCGGTTTCCTCACCAATCTTCTGGGCCTCCTTGCTGCTATGGGCTGTAAATCATCGATCTCCACCGATCCATGTTGAACCCTTGTATCCGCATGCATCCTGCCGTCTCCTTCTTCCTCTCCGCCTGAAGTCGATGGTTCCCTTCTTTCCTTGCTAGGTCTTGACTCAGCAGCTGCTCCTTGACTAACATTGATCGGGTCACTGCCTTGGGCTGGGTTGTTACCCATTTCAGCTGGGCTGGAGCGACTTGGGCCCACATCTTGGTCACTTGGGCCCATATCATTTTACTTCTTAGCTTAAATTTTTAGGTGAAATGTTTGCTTTACATGATCGGTGACTACGAAATCACCATCACCCATTATTGTATAGTGGAATTAAGTCAATACATGGTAGGAAAAAAAAGAGAGGACATGTACAATATTCACGTTTCAAGCCCAAACGATCCTTGCTTGAGGGATGTGTTAAAGAGATATAATATAAAAAATCATTGATGAACCTTCACTTCTCATTTTAAACTTTTGGGTTGAAATGATTGTTTATAATCGTCATACACTATCTAGGTCATGAGAGGAAGACTTCAAGAGAAACATTGAAATCTAAAAAGCATAGCAATAATGAGAAGTACATTTTGATCTCTTTTTTTTTTTTGCCATTGATCTTGAACTAGCTAGAGTTTATAAATGTGTCCCATGAAGGGTGAAGTATGTCAATTTAGGGATACTATGTGTAACAATGGTAAAGACCAAGGCTCTTCCCATGGTGCTGCGCAGGTATACTGCAATAAGAGAGTGTATGTGAGTGATTAAGGTGACGCCACATTTGTGTAAAGTAACAGCTCTTCTGTTGCCTGGAGAAGAAGAAGATCCCCTTCTTACCAGGGTCAAGGGGGTATTTAGAGATATTCCCTTTCAAACACCTAGCCAAGCCTAAACACTAAGTCTAGGCATGCTGAACCCAATGTCAATGTATAGGGACGAAAGAAGGGGATTCCATGTGTTGCTCCATGGCTCCTCAAGGAATGCCCTCTAGAAAGTGTCTATATATGAGCTAGTATTATTAAGCCCATCTTACCGGACTTGAAGGGACTGGGCAGAACAAATCTAATTATTGTTAATAGATATGCTAGCATGATTAGATCGCTCCAATTTTTACTTTACAGTTGGTATTAGAGTCATTGTGCCTTTGCCTTGCGTATTTATTTATTTATTTTGTGGCTATATTGTGTAAAATGTTTTTGATTTTAGAGATTGTGATTTACAACTTTTGAAGAAAAATAAGATTAGAAAAAAGAAAGAAATAAGATTTGTAACATGTCCATGACTTAAATAATCAAATAATGGTGGAAAATTGGCTGAGAAACTGTTGGGTTCCAATTTAGTTTGCAACTGGGTTGGGTGACCTGTGAAGAGGTTGAAGATGATTCAAGACATATGTCGTTTTGGGCTTATCGTGAATAACGACGGGTTAGTTGAAAGAGTTAAACTACCGATCGCAAGATTGGAGCCAACAGCCTCACAATAAGAGCCCAATGGTTGCAACCGTGTCAAGTGTCCATCAAGAGGTTGAAAATGATACATGTCGTTTGAGGAAATGTATAAGCTAGGAAATTGATTAAAGTTCAGCAATATGTAATTAATTAAAGTGTAGTCGCAACATCTTTGTTTAGTTAAAAAAGTCATGTATGATGTTATCAAAAAGGAAAAAAAAAAAAAGTCATGTATGAAGTTTTAGGACCACATAAGGATATTAATTGCAATTAATCATATATAATAAAATAAATCTTATCCAACAAGAATTTTATTATCTTTTGTATGATTAACTAGGATAGAATAAAAGGGCCGACCCAATTCAAATACTCATTTCGTGAGTGTCTGGGGAAGGGAATACTGTAGGCAGTTTTTCCCCTGCTTTTTGCAGAGAGACTGATTCGAACCCACGACCTGACACACCACGGCAAACAAGCTTACCGCTGAGCCAAGCCGGGCCTTCTAGTGTTTGATAATTCTATTATAAAGTTTTGTATAGATTTGTACATAATTGATTAATTTTATGTGTTTTTTATTTACGGTTATATATGATGCATATTTTTTTTTTAATTTTTTATGCACAAAACTCAATTTCTAGTGATTTATCTAATGTAATTAATTATTTATTAATCATAGAATCTTTATAATTTAAGTTAAATACTAAGAGCCTAAAGATCATATAAAGTAAATATGGTTAATTACAATTAATTAAATTATTTATTATTAATTCAGTTAATTAGTGAGAGATAACTAATTATAATTCTTGGTTTATCTGCAAGAATGAGAATAACAATATAATTTGCTAGTTTCATTATAAAATAAATATGAATTCACTAGAATTAGAACTTAAAACTACAGACAAGTTTCATATAAATAGATTCATAAATTCTAAGCTTGTTTTACATTGGTAGAACAAGATATATGATTTATTTGCTTCAAGTTATTGATATAAGCATTTTTTTCTTATGTAGTATCATTACCTATAATATATTTGATCTCAAGTGTGATGTTCCCGAATTGAAGCGTGATAGCTATCTTGTGTACTCTACAGTTAAATTTTCTATCTTTTTGCTGTTATTTTTGTTGCTTATGTCCAATTTAGCATTCAAGAGCATTTCTTTTATAATCAGGGTCAGAGCAACTCGTAGTCTGAAAATTAGGGAGCAACTGAGTGTAAATGGTTTATTTTTAGGGAAAAAAGTTTCCAATGTTACTTTAGACAACTTTATCTAATGTTCATCGAAACGACGTCGTTTTGAGGTTGAAAAATTAAAAAATTAGAATAATAAAGACTACTATAACCCTGAAATAAATTAAAATTACAAAAAACCATGATTTCCGTCCCAAAACGATGTCGTTTCCATGAACATTAAATAAAGTTATTTAAAGTAACTTTAGAAAAAACAAACACTTATTTTTATTACTTTCGGGCTTACTAGACTATTTTGCATTTTAAGGAGACCCAATAATCATTTAGAAGATGCCCAATTTAGAAAAGAAGCAAACTTTGGAATAAAGAAAGAAGAGAGAGAAAAGGGAGACAAGAAAGCTAAAAAAGTAACTGTACCAGCATCTTTTTCTTGAAAAAACAACCTATAAAAATCCTAATTTTCAAATTGGGTAAAATTAGGAGTTAAGTGAGGCAGTATGTGAATTTTGTGACCGTTAAGGAAATTCTGACATTTGAGTCATGAAACTATCATGATAATGGATGTGAGAATACAATTTATGCCTAACAAGTCAATTAGAACAAAAAAAACATGAGTTGTGTGTATAGACATAAATACATAAATTATGGTAATGGGGTATTTTGGTAATTTTGCAAACAAGGTCTGAATTGAGTTTAGTCTAGTTAAATTCTCTGATGAATTCTAAGGGTTATATATGTGTCTAATTTAATTAAATGATGTGTAGAATAATTTAAATAATTAGGTTAAAGATTGATTAATTAAAAAGTCAACTAGTTTTAAAAGTAAGACTTAACTTTACACCTAGGCTTAATCTTTGGTCAAAGATGAATATCTTGCTTTCTTTGCTATTTTTGATTTGTAATTATGTTATTGTGTGATTGGTTGCTCAAAAGTTCAGGTGTGTGATGTGTAAAGTGAAAATCAATTAAAATTAAGTTACTTTATTCATTGAAAAAGTAAAAAATTGTGAGTTATTCTTCCTTTATAAGACCAGACCAGTTACACCTTCATTTGGACCCATTTCCATAATGCAAAATTTGATGGGAAAATTGTTTGGCTTGTCTTGAAAGCTTGGTTAAAGTGTGGTAAAAATATCTAAGTTAAAAGTGAAAAAGTAATAAAAACTAAAACTTTAAGCCTTTTAATTTCAAACCACTTTTCATCTTTCTTTTCTTTCTTCTAGACACATAAAATATCTCTTCTTCTTCTTCTCCATGACCGTAGCTTCCATGGTGTGAGAGAGTTTGAGAGAACTTGATTTCTATCCATAATTTCAAGAAAGTTTTAACATGAAAAAGATTCCTTGTGAGCAAAATTCCTAAAACCATACACCTTTTAGCCTTGTATTGAGTGACATATTCCATCCCAAAGGTTGGATATGGGTAACACCCTGTAGTATTCCAATTGTTAACATACATGATATTTAGCATACACAACGGAAGACTTTATCTTAAAAGAATAATAAAGCGTCTTATAAAAATATTGAGTAAACTTTTTCCAAAATATTTTCTAAAACATTTTCAAAGCGTTCATCGATATATTGCATTCGCGTAACGTTAACATCTAAGTCTATTGATTAAAACCAATTGGCCATCACTAGTGGCCGTTGACCATCCGGATATGACATCAAGTGTCATTCCTGACGGAGTCTCACGGATAGCATAATGGCTGTATTTCGGATAACTGGGAGCATGGGTCCCATACATACATAACCTGATAGTTACAATAATTAAACAGATAGCTTGCAAGTCCCACACGGACTGCGATCCCCTCAATGGTCAATACAAACAATATGGCTCAATGCCCAATTAACAGAGTACATACATCAAGTCTATATAAATTCCCAAATGTCTAAGCATCAGTAAATAATCCATGGCTCCAATCATACAGTCATGAGCCTAAATAAATATGTCATATAATCTCAACATAAGATAATTAAGCATGTTAATAAATATACTTGCCATCATAGGGTCTAAACATAATAAAGATAAATCTGCAGCGTCATCCACTACTCCAAGGCGGGGGGCATGGCTCAATCCCCAAAAAGGGGTGAGATAACAACATCTCAGTAAGCTCAAGGTTCTTAGAGGATCTTCTAATCCCCTGAGCCCACTTATTGCATGACAAGTCAGATATAAAGCATATAATACATGCATACAACATAAACATAGCATCATCATATCATCCTTGTGTAACCCCAGGGTCAAAGCCACAGACGGTTACACATGTGTGACTCCAGGGTCAAGCCATAGACAGTCAACACAACCTGTGTATGAAATAGCTCCCAGAGTCAAGTCATAGGCAGCCTACATACCATAATCACTGGCTAGGATTCTCATAACATATATCATTAGTGCATTATCATAACATCAAGAATCATATAACATCTATATGAATGTGAATGAAGGCACATATACATTATACCACATACTTTTATACAATATAACCATAATGCCCACCATTATGGTGGGGCTACAAAAGAGAAGAGCAACTAGAACTAGGACCTTACCTCACTGATCTTATCACAAGCCCAACTCCAACAGTAAAATACGTATGCTCCAATAAACCCTCAAGTGCTAAATCCTATAGGTAAACCTAGAGCAGGAATCATTTACATCATTAATACTCAATCACTTAATGAATCCAAATTTCATTCTTACATGCCAATAATATGCCCATCACAAGTCTAGACCAATTATTACATAATTACGTATTTTAGTGTATTATGAAGTGTTCACTTATTACACAATCAACCACATAGTTTAAACATCTTGCATAATCTTAGAATTACACACTAGGGTCAATAAGGTAACTTGGATTATTTTCACTCATACAATCCATATATATACTTATTATAAGTTACTAAGGGTTCCCATCAGCCTACTTAGCTTAAATATCCCTTTTACGGTTTTTCCATAACTGTACATGTTCTGTTTTCTAGTCACTGTGTGAAACCAGGTTGTTATGAAATTCTCATGTTTTAGTATGTTAATATGCACTTAATTAATTTTCCAAAAAGGTATCACATGCCTTATTTGGAGTTTTCTAGCTCCGATCATCACCATTTGAAGTTGAACAAGCAAAGCTGCCTGCCAACTTCGAACAGAGCCCTAAACATCCTTTACCATTTCTGCGATTATGAAAAATATACTAAATCAATTTCTCTCAAATTTTTATGTTGATAACAATAAATATTTATCTTTAATTTGACATATTATGAGCCTAATTTGAGTAAGAATTGAAGGGAGAAACAATTTGTGGAAGTTGCAGCCATGTACAGCCCCTGCACATGGCGTCCCAGGGCAGTCTCCACTCAATTGAACCTAAAGAATGCTATACATCTTCAAATGGTACCAAATTTTGACACCACATAGCTAGCATCTCCAGCTTCAAAATGATATAAGGTACATCCCTATAGACCTCTGTGGAGGGATATATTCCCTCCCCAAGTTAGCCTTAAAATTGGTCATTTAACCCTAAGTGGGTTTAATTATCAAATCTTAATTACATATGGTTAAAAACTCTAAGTCACTTTAATTCTTGGATTTTTTTCTACTATTAGGTCACATTATGAAATCCCACTTAGTCACATTATGCCATGATACCTCAAGTTCATTAATTTCATGATTAGTGCTTCTAAACCCTAATTAGGTTAATTTTTAGGGTTTAATCTTTAATTAGTGTATTATGCATAGTCTACCTCACTTAACCATTAGATTAATGTCCTAATTAGGTCTTAATATTAATTTTAACATAGTGACCCTAATTTAATTAGATATGGCCGAATTGCTTAGGTGTTTTAATTAGTATTTTTAAGCTCATTTCTTAGTCATTTCATTAGTTAATTACTACCTACACTTAATTAATCCACTAATCCATGATTTCCTTATTTTTAACACAACTAATCCACATTATATCAAAGGGGGCAGATTTGATTAATTATATTTATTAGGGTTTTTAGCCATCCTTAATCAAGATTAGTAGGTTTCACTTAAAGATCACCCACTTATTAATCTTTCTTAGTTCCTCTTAGGATTCTTCCACACTTAACCACTTCATAAAAAATTTTAGTCATCAAACCCTAGACCCCATGACATGGCTGAATCATAGGTGTCTCCTTTAGGGTTCAAGTTCATCCTTTTTCATGGAATCCACACAAGGATCCAAAGGTTGCACCTTTACACATCAAATCAACCATTTCTTGATTCAAAACTCACACACCCTCAAGAACAATCATAAAAACCTTTTCTTTTTAAATTTTTTTAGCAACATACACCCCACCCATACACAAAACCGTGGCATATAGAGGAGGAAATGAAGCCTTTTTGGGTTATCTTTTCCCAAGGTGAAGCTTACATCTTCAAGTTCACACCTTTAGCTCCAAGCTCCACCTTTCTTTAAACAAGAACACATCTTCAAGAACATGCTCAAGAGTTAGAGCTCATGAACACAAGAGAAAAAGATGATATTTTTCAAGAAAGTTTAAGAACACTTACACTAGAACTCAGGAGAACTAAGCAAGTATGTGTTGTTCTTCAAGAGAACTGAAGAACACAACTCCATGGTCCTTGAACTCCCAAAAACCATGGCTGTATGGTGGTGTGAGGAACTCAAACCATGAAAATGGTATGTGTAAGAACCCGCACCGCTAATTAAGATAATTAGCAAATTAATTATGATAATTAGGAAATAATTCCATAATTGACCCTAATAATTATTAATGGGCTTAGATAATTATATTGAGTTAGTAAAAATGCTGAAAGTCGCTTTTCGGAAGAAAAGCACAGATACCGGTTCTGCTACTCGGTATAAATGCGTACCGGAAAAGTATCCCGGAAAATTATAACGAATGCATGATAATTACTAGAATATTATGTAGGACTTGTAAAACAAGTTTCAAGTCAAAATGACGTAATCTGATGCCAGAACTGATACTGGCTATGGAAAAGCGCGTACCGGAAAGGTGCTCCGAAAAATAAAATAAAAATATGACAAATCTTAGAAAAATGCGTAGGTCTAGAATCCGAAGTTTGGGATCAAGATCTTTTACTTTGCGATTAAGGCTAATACTGCGCGGTTAGTGGCTTGGGCCTATAAATAGACCCATTAGTGGGCACAAAACCCTAGGGATGCACATTGAACGTGAATAGTGGCTGCAGCTGCCACCCTTCTCCTTCTCCTTCTTCTTCTTCTTCTTCTTCTTCTTCTTCTTCTTCTTCTTCCTTCTTCATTCTTTAGCCAAGTTATCACCTTTCATGCTTGTTTAAACACTTGTGAAGGTGAGAGTTAACCTTGGGGCTGCATTGTGGCCATCATTCTGAGTTGAGGGGTAGTTAGTGAGCATGAGTTTGGAGCTTTAGTAATGGCTACTTTGTGGTAGTCATTGTGAGCTTCAAAGTGCCTTCTTGTGGTGCAAGAACCCACCTTGAAGTGCCATTTTCGTGCTCCTACTTAGGCTGAGTTTGAGGAACCTTGGGAGAGCTCCAAGAGCACAACTTGCCTCTGTTTTGAGCTTTGGTAAGTTATACCAACTATGATCATGGGTTTAAATGCTTAAAAATGGAACCTTGATGCATGTATTGAGCTAAGTTAATAACTTAAGGGTGGGGTAGGTTAAACACACCTAGAAATGCATGTTTAAGTGCCTTTAATCGGTTAAAAAATTGAACCTATGGATTGGATATTCACGAAATGCAGAAAATGCATTCTGTCGTGAGATATCCGGATATTGTCGGGCAGATATCCGGATATCAGTATCCGGATATGATATCCGGATATCCATATCCGGATATGGGGACAGCAACGAACCTGTTTCGATAAAAATTCGATATCTTGAGCTACAGAGCTCCAAATCGAGTACCGTTTGGACCTATGTGTAGCTAACACATAAGGCTATAACCCTGTAAAATTTCGTCGCCATTGGATAAGTGGTTTGATCTCAGTGTTACTTTAAAGTCGCGTCTTGGTTGCTGGAAATTCAGTTGGCAGCAGTCACTTTGCGAAAATCATAACCGGAGTTATACAACTCCGATTGAGGCATAAAGTATATCGTTGGAAACCTCAAGATGTCTAGTTTAACATTGTAAATATTAGAATATTAATATTGATATAATTATTGGTCTAAAACAGATTGTGATTCTGCTGTGTTTGGACTTTGAGTTTGTGCGGACTCTTGGCTTGGATAGCTAGCTTGCAAGGTAAGCTTTCGTGTCCTCGGTTTAGCCATTTTGATGTTCCACCATGTCCCATGGGGATGGGTTTATGCATGCTGTGTTACATGCTTTGATTATTTTGGAAATGCTGTTGAGCTGTTTATATGTAATGAGCATTATGATATGCATGTGGTGTCCACCTAGACGGCAATCCTGAGTATGTAGTACATACAAGATGGAGAAGCATGTGGGTGAGGTGCAGGTAGTATCCATGTACTCATGTAGGCATAGACGTATTCCTACATTTCTCTGGCCAGTAGATTTGAAAGCACACATGACATGATTAATTGCTGCATCGCATGATTTTAGAACTTATACTGTAATACTGTTTTTAGAACTTATATTACACATGTAAGTGAGCTTGGGGTGGAGACTCCTTGAGGACCCCTTGTCTTACTGAGATTTCTTGTTAGAGATCTCACCCCACGTTTGGGGACGCTTATTTCAGGATCAGGTAATGTTGAGGGCTCAGGTGGCAGGAGGCCAGAGTTGAGCTGATTGATGATATGCTGACTGCTGTTATGCTATTTCTACTGTTGTTTATGTTTTCTGCTTTAATTATGTTAAGCTTATGTTGAGACTATTTGTGGGCATTGTTGCCTTATTTGGTGAGCATGGGGTTTGTCCATGCCACATGGTTTGACTTTTGTCTTTGAATTCGCTGTTGTAATTAATGTATCAGGATTTTGACCCAGGTTGCGTTTTGTAGACCTGCGGTTCTAGATACACACATTTATTTATGTACGAGGTATTCAGTTAGTTGTCTTGCAATCTACATACAGGCAGTATTTTTATGATAAATGATTAAGTAATCAAGTTGGTTAAGTTAATGACGTCATAATTGAATTAAAGAAAAAAGTTATTCCGCATTTTAATTAAGCGTGGCTTAATACGATAGTGTGTTAACAGACCGGGTTAACACGGGCTGTTACATTTTATGGTATCAGAGCACTTTCTAGGGAAAAGCCTGTATGTATTGCAATAACTTAGGATGAGTCGTTGCGTGTCTACTTTGCGTTCTCTCTGACTGGTGTGTGTTATGATAATGCACATGTGACCACATGGCGTGGGCCTGATCAACTCATTCTTTGTGTAACTTGTGCAGAGTCATGGTGCCACCGAGGAGGAACACGAGTATTAGTGAGGATCAGACGGATCCTGTCCTGGCTGCATTGGCTGAGATGCAGGCGGCCCGACTAGCCGACCAGGAAGCCACGAGGCTGGCGAACCGGGCGATGCTGGACGCAATTCGAGATGCGAACCGGCAAACCACGGCAGAGGTTCTGGAGGAGAACCGGATGGCCAACATGACGATGATGAGGGTCATGTTGGAGGAGTTGAGGGCTGGTCCTGCTGCGGGCCAGGGTCCTCCACCACCTCCACCGCCGCCACCGCCTCCACCTCCGCCTAGTCAACAGGAGGACACCCAGAGCCAGATGGGTGAGGGTAGTCATTTGACGGGGGCTATGCAGACTATCCCCGTACTTGCTGAGGATCGTGACGAGATCGATCGCCGGCTGAATGCTTTCCGTAAGCATAAGCCACCTACCTTCGACGGATCGTATGATCCCATTGCTGCTGCCAGATGGCTACAGGCGTTGGACAAAATTTTCCGGATCATGCAATGCACCGATCCGCAGAAGCTGCTGTTCGCCACGTACATGCTGGAGGGCGAGGCCCATGAGTGGTGGACCAACCTATCTCAGGTCTACGAGATGCAGGGTCATGTGATGACGTGGCCATTCTTCGAGGAGAGCTTCCTGGGTCAGTACTTCCCTTATGACTCACAGGAGAGGAAGCAGGGGGAGTTTGACCGGTTGGTACAGGGCTCGTTGTCTGTTGACGAGTACCTGGCCAAGTTTAATGAGCTGGTCAAGTTCTCTCATTTCCGCATGGCGAGACCGACTCCTATTTTTCTGGCGGCCAAGTTCCGGAGGGGACTAAATGAGGATATTGCTGGACATCTCGCCGGTTCTGCTTCGAGAGACTTCGGAGCGTTGGTACAGCAGTGCCGCGACATCGAGGACTACTGTCGGGCGAGTCAGGTCAAGAGGGCCAAGATTGAGGTGCCGCAGAGCGCTGGTGGTTCTACTCCCTGGAAGAACAAGAACTTTGCCAACAAGGGCAAGGGCAAACCACCGTTGGCGGCTAAGCAAGCGTCGAATCAGTTCAGAAAGACTGCTGCTCCAGGGAACGCCGCTAGACCTCCTGCTCCTAGATGTTCGGGATGTGGGAAGTCACATTTCGGGCCGTGTTCTACCGGTCAGCTGATATGCTTCCAGTGTGGCAAGGAGGGCCACTACTCTAGAGATTGCCCGACGGCGAGAGTTGCTGCAGTACAGGCTGTGCCGTTGCAGATGGTTCCTACTGGGGCACCAGCCGTGCCACCTACTACCGGACGAGTCTACACGCTTGATCGTCAACAGTCGGACAGAGCTCCGAACCTGGTCAGAGGTACTATTACCATTGGTGGATCAACTATTGATGTTTTGTTTGATTCCGGGGCAACGCACTCTTTTGTTGCTACCCCTATTGCTGTGGGGCTTGAGTTGCCCAGTGATGTGCTTTCTCCAACGGAGAAAAATGTTTGACCTCCACTGTTCATCGCGATGTAGCGTTTCAGTGGGATGGCCGTGACTTCTCGGTAGATCTGATAGGATTGCCGATGGCCAACCTTCAAATTATTTTGGGCATGGATTGGTTGTCCAGAAACTGTGCAATGATTGACTGTTGTGCCAAGAAAGTGGTGATGTCTCCGGGTGGGTCCACAGCCAGTTCCTCACCGTTCATTTCAGTCCTGCAGGCGAGGAGGGCCTTGAGAGCAGGGGCATTTGGCTATGTCATGTTGGGAGGTTTGGTGAGTGGGACACAGGAGGATCTCACTGGCATTCCTGTGGTGAGGGAATTCCTCGAGGTGTTTCCTGAGGAGATTCCTGAGTTTCCACCGCAGAGGGAGATAGAGTTCTCCATAGACTTATTGCTTGGTGTGGGGCCTATCTCGTTGGCTCCATACCGGATGTCGCCACCAGAGTTGGCGGAGCTGAAGAAGCACATTGAGGAGCTTTCAGCAAAAGATTTTATTTGGCCGAGCGTGTCTCCCTGGGGAGCACCGGTCATATTTGTGAAAAAGAAAGATGGGACTATGCGGTTGTGCACCGATTACAGACAATTGAACAAGGTGACAATCAAGAACAAGTACCCTCTTCCACGCATTGATGATTTGCTGGATCAGCTCAGAGGTGCTTGCGTGTATTCAAAGATCGATCTCCGGTCCGGTTACCATCAGATACGGGTGAAGCCGGAGGATGTCCCAAAGACAGCGTTTCGCTCAAGGTACGGGCACTACGAGTACTTGGTGATCCCGTTTGGACTCACCAATGCACCCGCAGTGTTCATGGACTACATGAACAGGATCTTCCAGCCGTACCTGGATCAGTTTGTGATCGTCTTCATTGACGACATCTTGATCTACTCCAAGACGGAGGAGGAGCATACTGAGCACTTGAAGATAGTTTTGCAAGTGCTAAAGGAGAAAAAGCTATATGCTAAGCCGTCAAAATGTGAGTTTTGGCTCAAGGCGGTGAAATTTCTGGGTCATGTGATTTCTGCTAATGGAGTTGCAGTTGATCCTAACAAGATTGAGGCCGTGATGGATTGGGAGAGGCCCAAGACGGTTACAGAAGTGAGAAGCTTCCTGGGTTTGGCAGGTTACTATCGGAGGTTCATAGAAGGATTCTCCAAGATGGTGCTACCGATGACTCGCCTTACCCGAAAGGAGACTCCATTCGTGTGGACACATGAGTGTGAGGAGTGTTTCCAGGAGTTGAAGGAGAGACTGACTACTGCTCCTGTGTTAGTCCTTCCTGATCCTGCGGAGCAATTCGAGTTATACTGCGATGCCTCTGGTAAAGGACTTGGCTGTGTGCTGATGCAGAAAGGTAAAGCGGTTGCTTACGCTTCAAGACAGTTGATACCTCATGAGGAGAACTACCCGACTCACGACTTGGAGTTGGCAGCCATCATTTTTGCTTTCAAGATTTGGAGGCATTACTTGTTTGGCATGAAGTTTGCTGTATTCGGTGATCACAAGAGCCTGAAGTATCTGTTTGACCAGAAGGAGTTGAACATGAGACAACGAAGATGGATGGAGTTCTTGAAGGACTACGACTTTGAGTTGAGGTACCATCCTGGCAAGGCCAATGTG
This sequence comes from Gastrolobium villosum, assembly GCA_032173675.1. Taxonomy (NCBI): domain Eukaryota; kingdom Viridiplantae; phylum Streptophyta; class Magnoliopsida; order Fabales; family Fabaceae; genus Gastrolobium; species Gastrolobium villosum. The sequence goes on along the minus strand of JAVKPL010014356.1, from coordinate 16,640 downwards.
GTAGCTGATGCTTTGAGTCGGAAATCCGTGAGCTTATCCAGCTTAATGATGAACGACTACGAGATGATCGAGAAGTTCAGAGACTTGAGAGTGAACTCCTTATTTGGGGGTGCACTGCTCGAAATGGAAACAGCAGAAGTGATCAATGAGCTGATGGAAAAGATCAAAGAGGCGCAAGTGCAAAGAGAATGCCTTGATTACGTGAAGAACCAGGACGGTGTGTCTTGGAATGAGGATGGTTTATTGCTGTTCCAGAAGAGGATAGTTATTCCTCGAGGGCCTTTGACTGAGGAGGTTATGGCAGAGGCTCATAAGGGCCGGTTCACTATCCACCCTGGTGCCACAAAAATGTACCAGGACTTAAAGAGGAATTTTTGGTGGCCGGGCATGAAGAAGGACATAGCGGTCTACGTGTCCAAGTGCCTTATTTGTCAGAAAGTGAAGATCGAGCACCAGAAACCGTCTGGTAAACTTCAACCTATGGAGATTCCACAGTGGAAGTGGGAGAGTATTTCCATGGACTTCGTGGTGGGACTGCCTAAAACTCAGGCTGGTTGTGACTCTATTTGGGTCATAGTGGACAGATTGACCAAGTCTGCCCATTTTCTTCCAGTGAAGGTGAGCTTCACTACAGAGCAGTTGGCCAAACTATATGTCCGTGAGATTGTGAGGCTTCACGGGGTGCCCGAGAGTATCATCAGTGATAGGGACCCGAAGTTCACATCTCGGTTCTGGGAGGCGCTGCAGGAGGCTTTCGGTACGCAGTTGAGATTGAGTACCGCCTATCACCCTCAGACTGACGGACAGACTGAGCGGACCATCCAGACATTAGAGGACATGTTGAGAGCTTGCACGTTGGAGCAGGGTTCTGCATGGGATAGGTACCTTCCGTTGGTTGAATTTTCGTACAACAACAGTTTTCACGCTAGTCTGGGCATGGCACCCTACGAGGCGCTGTATGGTAGGAGGTGTCGGACTCCTACCTGCTGGTCTGAGGTTGGAGATAAGGAGCTATTCGGCTTGGACTTTGTCCAAGATACTACCCTTCAGATGCAGTTGATCAGGGAAAAGTTGAAGCAGGCGCAGAATCGTCAGAAGAGCTACTACGATGTCAAGCATCGACCACTGGAGTTCAGTGAGGGTGAGCACGTGTTTGTGAAACTTTCACCTGTCACCGGTGTTGGACGGGCACTCGGCGTGAGGAAGTTGAGCCCGCGATTCATTGGGCCCTACCAGATCCTTGGTAGAGTAGGACCAGTTGCCTATCGACTCGCCTTACCTCCGAACCTAGCCAACATCCACGACGTGTTTCACGTGTCTCAGCTTCGAAAGTACATAGCAGATCCTTCGCACGTGGTGCAGCCGGATGACGTGGAGGTTCGGGAGAACCTAAAGACTCCCGTCGGACCACTCAAGATTCTCGACCGAGGCGAGAAGCAGCTTAGGAGCAAGATCATTCCGATGGTCAAAGTGCAATGGTCAGGAAGAACTCCCGAGGAGTGTACCTGGGAGCGAGAGGACGAGCTTCTCCGACAGTATCCCGACTTTCGAGACAGGTATTTTTCTGATTTTGAGGACAAAATCCTTAAAAAGGTGGGGTGAATGTAAGAACCCGCACCGCTAATTAAGATAATTAGCAAATTAATTATGATAATTAGGAAATAATTCCATAATTGACCCTAATAATTATTAATGGGCTTAGATAATTATATTGAGTTAGTAAAAATGCTGAAAGTCGCTTTTCGGAAGAAAAGCACAGATACCGGTTCTGCTACTCGGTATAAATGCGTACCGGAAAAGTATCCCGGAAAATTATAACGAATGCATGATAATTACTAGAATATTATGTAGGACTTGTAAAACAAGTTTCAAGTCAAAATGACGTAATCTGATGCCAGAACTGATACTGGCTATGGAAAAGCGCGTACCGGAAAGGTGCTCCGAAAAATAAAATAAAAATATGACAAATCTTAGAAAAATGCGTAGGTCTAGAATCCGAAGTTTGGGATCAAGATCTTTTACTTTGCGATTAAGGCTAATACTGCGCGGTTAGTGGCTTGGGCCTATAAATAGACCCATTAGTGGGCACAAAACCCTAGGCATGCACATTGAACGTGAATAGTGGCTGCAGCTGCCACCCCTTCGCCTCCGTCTTCTTCTTCTTCTTCTTCTTCTTCTTCTTCTTCTTCTTCTTCCTTCTTCATTCTTTAGCCAAGTTATCACCTTTCATGCTTGTTTAAACACTTGTGAAGGTGAGAGTTAACCTTGGGGCTGCATTGTGGCCATCATTCTGAGTTGAGGGGTAGTTAGTGAGCATGAGTTTGGAGCTTTAGTAATGGCTACTTTGTGGTAGTCATTGTGAGCTTCAAAGTGCCTTCTTGTGGTGCAAGAACCCACCTTGAAGTGCCATTTTCGTGCTCCTACTTAGGCTGAGTTTGAGGAACCTTGGGAGAGCTCCAAGAGCACAACTTGCCTCTGTTTTGAGCTTTGGTAAGTTATACCAACTATGATCATGGGTTTAAATGCTTAAAAATGGAACCTTGATGCATGTATTGAGCTAAGTTAATAACTTAAGGGTGGGGTAGGTTAAACACACCTAGAAATGCATGTTTAAGTGCCTTTAATCGGTTAAAAAGTTGAACCTATGGATTGGATATTCACGAAATGCAGAAAATGCATTCTGTCGTGAGATATCCGGATATTGTCGGGCAGATATCCCGGATATCAGTATCCGGATATGATATCCGGATATCCATATCCGGATATGGGGACAGAAACGAACCTGTTTCGATAAAAATTCGATATCTTGAGCTACAGAGCTCCAAATCGAGTGCCGTTTGGACCTATGTGTAGCTAACACATAAGGCTATAACCCTGTAAAATTTCGTAGCCATTGTATAAGTGGTTTGATCTCAGTGTTACTTTAAAGTCGCATCTTGGTTGCTGGAAATTCAGTTGGCAGCAGTCACTTTGCGAAAATCATAACCGGAGTTATACAACTCCGATTGAGGCATCAAGTATATCGTTGGAAACCTCAAGATGTCTAGTTTAACATTGTAAATATTAGAATATTAATATTGATATAATTATTGGTCTAAAACAGATTGTGATTCTGCTGTGTTTGGACTTTGAGTTTGTGCGGACTCTTGGCTTGGATAGCTAGCTTGCAAGGTAAGCTTTCGTGTCCTCGGTTTAGCCATTTTGATGTTCCACCATGTCCCATGGGGATGGGTTTATGCATGCTGTGTTACATGCTTTGATTATTTTGGAAATGCTGTTGAGCTGTTTATATGTAATGAGCATTATGATATGCATGTGGTGTCCACCTAGACGGCAATCCTGAGTATGTAGTACATACAAGATGGAGAAGCATGTGGGTGAGGTGCAGGTAGTATCCATGTACTCATGTAGGCATAGAAGTATTCCTACATTTCTCTGGCCAGTAGATTTGAAAGCACACATGACATGATTAATTGCTGCATCGCATGATTTTAGAACTTATACTGTAATACTGTTTTTAGAACTTATATTACACATGTAAGTGAGCTTGGGGTGGAGACTCCTTGAGGACCCCTTGTCTTACTGAGATTTCTTATTAGAGATCTCACCCCACGTTTGGGGACGCTTATTTCAGGATCAGGTAATGTTGAGGGCTCAGGTGGCAGGAGGCCAGAGTTGAGCTGATTGATGATATGCTGACTGCTGTTATGCTATTTCTACTGTTGTTTATGTTTTCTGCTTTAATTATGTTAAGCTTATGTTGAGACTATTTGTGGGCATTGTTGCCTTATTTGGTGAGCATGGGGTTTGTCCATGCCACATGGTTTGACTTTTGTCTTTGAATTCGCTGTTGTAATTAATGTATCAGGATTTTGACCCAGGTTGCGTTTTGTAGACCTGCGGTTCTAGATACACACATTTATTTATGTACGAGGTATTCAGTTAGTTGTCTTGCAATCTACATACAGGCAGTATTTTTATGAAAATGATTAAGTAATCAAGTTAGTTAAGTTAATGACGTCATAATTGAATTAAAGAAAAAAGTTATTCCGCATTTTAATTAAGCGTGGCTTAATACGATAGTGTGTTAACAGACCGGGTTAACACGGGCTGTTACAGTATGGTTGTGAAGAGGATAGTGAGGGGAACAAGTTTGGTGAAAGATATTTGGTGATTTGGTGAGGTTTTGGAGATGAGATCTTAGAGAGAAGTAAAAGCAAAGTTTGAAGTTTGAATTTTAGAGAGAGAAGTGAGAAGGGGGTTGATTCAGAATGAGGGTGAAGGGGAAGGGTGACCTAATTAGGGGTGCCATGTCAGTTTAGTGGCATTTGTCCTTTAGTGAGACCCCGTGTAATTTTTATTTGAACCGTCGTCAAAATTTTACCCAGAAACCCCCCAAGACTCTAAATTTAAGTACTTATCATTAATTTTGTCTAATTATCATATTCATAAATTAAAAATTTGATTAGTTGATCACAGATCCACTAACAGTTGTTTAATTGCACTATAGTCTTTACCAGTGTTCTCAACTGTACCCGGATTTCATAATCTTCTTAACTTTGAAATTATTGGTCTAATTATGACTTGTTAGGCATATATCGGTCTTTATTTCCATTTTCTCATCTTTTTCCCTTTCCGGGATTCTACCGACTACTTCTTCAGCAGTACAAAATACTCGGCAAAAGTGACTTTTCCAAAATACCCCAATATTGGTATCAAATTTCATCAAATGATATGCTAACCTCATTCATTATATTTATATCATTAGATTAGCTCTATAACTATAATTTGCTAACTTGGAGCTATTCTATTGACTGTTACTGCGTCAGCAGTCAAAAACAACAATTGAAAACTCAACTGTTCAGAATACCCCCAATATGGGTATCAAACTTCATTAAATCTTGTGCTTACATCATTTATGATTTCATATCATTAGGATAGCTCTCTAACTTAAATTCACTGTACTGGATCTATTCTACAGTCTATTATTGCGTCAGTAGTCAAAAAAATAGCAGATGAAAATTCACCTAATTGGAATACCGTCAATATGAGTATCCAAATTCTTAGAATTTCATTGTCATTCTATTTGTGACTATAAGGTACTCATCATAACCCTCAAATTTAAAAATCATGTAATTAGGGTTATTATAATATTGCTAATGTCCTTTGGTGTTTTGGATGAGTTTTTACATGGTTTTTGTGTTAGAAAAGCTTAAGGTTATCTAAAGGAAGATATACAAGGTAATTGATCACAACTTTGTTGATTGGATGATGTTTTGTGAACATTTGTGTTCTTGTGTTTAACATGAATTTCTACGTATGTTAATGATGAATTTTGAAGTGGTTTTGTTGTGGAAATTGGTTGATTAATCATGTAAATCAAAGATAACATCTTGGATTTTTGAAAATTGCAAGAAAGTAACCTAACCCTAACTTTCAAATTCGGCCATGAATAATAAATTAGGGTTTGATGATGTTTACATGTTGGTTGATATGGTGTAATTTTTAATAAATGATTGAATGCTTAATTAATGATTTATATGTTAGGAAAAATGTATGCAAAGTATAACACCTCATATATTTGATATACACACTTATAATTAAAATGAGGGCTAAGGGGTATGATTAGTGAAAATCCTAAGTTTTGTGTCAAAATACGTACGAAGGGTAACCCTAAATTATAAAATTATATAATTAGGCCTCAAATGGTAAAAATAACACTGTAAATGGATTCAGGACGAAAAATTGAGTGGTTAGGCAATTTTCTGGAAAATTTATGAATAATATTTTTACCGGATGAAATATTGTAGTACAGTTGCACCGAAAAACATGCTGAGTGAGATTAGTGCTCTAGGATTGAATATATGTTGGAAAAGGTACTTAGGACCAAAAAATATTATTATTGATAAAATTTGATGAATTACATGATTTTTGGGGAAACGTGCCAACAATTCACAAATTAGGTTAAAACAGTGATTTCACCGAATTATCAGGAAACTCCAGATTTATCCGTTAAAGTGTAATTAAAGGACTTCGGTGAATGCTAAATTTTGGATTTAATGGATAGTTCATGAATTAATTGGACATTAGTAGGTTAAGTGGATGATTTGAAATAATTCGAATTGTGTGACGTGGCATATGAGACCCACTCCACTTAAACAACTTAAGAAACATGGTCTTATACTATTCATCAACTTCATCTTTCGCTCCTTGCACCCAAAAACACGAGTTCTTACAATTGAAAAGGGCAAGCTTGTGCTTTCAATTTCCTCCGCCAATACCATACTTGTCCTACATGAAAATTTAAGTAAAACACCTAGTAAACCCAACTCACACCTCCATTCCTCTTAAAAGTTAATAGATTTTGAAATATTTCCCCGTGAAGCTTGATAAAATTTGAAGAGATTGGTGTCAATAGAGCTTGTTGCTTGAGTTGTTGCTTAGGGAACATTCATAGGAGTCTTGGAGATTAATTTGTGGTAAGTTTCCATACCTATTGTTGGATTCTCATAGAGATCATAAAATTGTGACCCAAGCCTATGTGTGGTTGATTCGAGGTAGTTGGGGACCTTTAATGGTAGTGTTTCTTTGTAATTAAATGCTTCAAATGATGATTAATTATGATTGAGCTCATAAAATTTATTATGGAAAAACTCATAATTTAGTGAGATTTTGGATAGATGAACATGAATTTTGAGAAAATGGATTGTTGGGAAATTGTGAAATTGAGTTATGGATTAGTTAGAATAGTTAATTACATGATGTATGGTGCATTGAATGCTTGGAAAATCAATTGAGAATCCCTTAGTCCATGGTTGTGCAATTTCGGCCGTTTAGGAAAATTATGAGCAAAATGATGCAAAATGATGTAATTGAGTTTGTTGATGATTTGGATAACTAATAATTGGATGTAAGAGAGTGTAATGTGTAACACCCCATGTTAACTCGGTTTGTTAACATGTCATTATATTAAGCCACGCTTAATTAAAAATTTGCGAAATATCTTTTTGTTTTCAATTATGACGTCATTACCAAGTTGAATTACTTAATTCTTTTTTATAAAATATCGCTTGTATGTAAATTGCAAAGGACAACTAACTGAAATACCTTAATATATAAAAAAGGTGAGTATCTAAGTCACGGGTCTACAATGCATAGCCTAGACAACATCCTGATACATTATTACAACTGAAGTCTAAAAACATAAAGTCAAACCAACGTGGCATGGACAATCCCCATGCTAACCAAATAAGGCGACATAGCCCCAACAACAGTCTCAACTCAAATAGCATAATAATGATAGAAAACATAAATAGCAGCCAATATCCAGTCATGTCAGCATACAACAATTATATAATCAACTAAGCTCTGGCCTCCTGCCACCAGAGGCATCAGCCCCCAAGTTAAGCGTCCCCAAACGTGGGGTGAGATCTCTAAACAAGAAATATCAGTAAGACAAGGGGTCCTCAAGGATCTTCCGCCCCAAGCTCACTTACATGTGCAATATAATTTCAATATAAGTTTCAAAACTATGCAGTGCAATAGATATTCATGCCATGTGTGTTATCACTATTCTACTGGCCAAAGAAATGCAGGAATATGTCTATTACCCACATAGTAGTACAAGGAACATCACTTGCACCTCACCCACAACCTCACCATCTTGTATGTACCACATACTCAGGCTTACCATATAGGTGGACACCACATGCATATTGTAAGAACCCGCACCGCTAATTAAAGAAATTAATTAATTAGTTGAGAGAATTAAGAAATAATCCCATAATTGACCCTAATAATTATTATGAGGCTTTAATAATTATAGTAAGTGGGAAATAATGCTGAAAGTTGCTTTTCGGACGAAAAGCGCAGATATCGGTTCTATTACTGGTATAAATGCGTACCGGTGAAGTATCCCGAAAAATTATAATAAGTACATGATAATTACTATAATAATATGTAGGACTTATAAAACAAGTTTCAAGTTAAAATAATGAGAACTGGTGCCAGAACTGATATTGGCTATAAAAAAGCGCGTACCGGAAAGGTGCTCCGAAAAATAAAATAAAAATATGATAAATATTAGAAAAATAAGTAGGTTAAGATTCCAAAGTTTGGGATTAAAACATTTTGCGTAGCTATTAATGCTAATACTGCGCATTAAATGCTTAAGTGCCTATATATACTAAATGGCACATGATCCTAGGTTAAGTTTTGTGCCCCCTATGTGAGTTTTGCTAAGGGTCAGCTGCTACACCCTTCTCCATTGCCACCTTGCTTGAAAAGTTCCCAAGTCTTCACCTTTCCTCTCATTTTCTTCATCTAAACACTTGTGTGACTGTGCATTGGCTTGAGAGCTTGTATGGTGAGGGAGTGTGAGTGTAAATTCTGAGTTTTTCCAGCCTCTATGAGAGGGTGTGAGGGCTGTGTTTGAGAGTGGGAGTGTGGGAACCTTGGTGATGACATTTTGAGCTTCAAAGTGTCACCTTTGTGAAAAAAGAACTCATCTTGGTGTGCCATTTTCGTGCACCTTCCAAGTCTGAAACTTTGGAGTTGATTGTGAGCCCCAAGAGCTTCCTTCCTTACTGTTTTAAGCCTTGGGTAAGTTGCCTAACCTTGATCATGAGTTTTGATGGGTTAAAGGATGAGACTTGGCATGTTAATTGAAAGTAAACTGGCCTTTGAAGGCCGATGCATGTAAGGTGTAAAACAAAAATTTTACTGCGGAACATACATGCACACATAGGTTCATGCTTTAAGATAGCATGATGTTACCTTGTTTTTGGCCTGATCAGTCAGGGAGATCAGATGTCAGGCTTGAAGGGTTCAAACCCTCTAATGGTGATCCACACCACCGTTCGTCAATGATGCAAGAACCCTTTCTTGAAAGCCACCAGATGAACACCACAGTGAGGCTTGCTATGCGCACAAGTGGTGAAGGTGGAGGCTAGGTATTCTGTTTGGAAAGGTGTAGTGAGCTACCCTACAGAATGGTGCATAGATGGAGGAGAGTTGGCTAGGTTTTCACAAAACCCTAAGGTGAGGAACAAGTCATGCGCACACTTGGAGAGGAGGAGGGATTTAAAACATTCAAAATGAAAACAAAATTTCAAAAACATTTGAAATTTGCGCATGGATTAGGGAGGATAAGGTGGAGCTGTTGCAAAACAAATTTTGCCAACAACCTCCAATCTTATCCACATGAAATTAAGTTCAAAATAATTTAAACTTAAATTCATAAACTATCATATAGTATATACTTTCATGCGCATAATTCAGCCCTAGAAGGGGTCCAAATATATTGAGTAGTTGCATTCAAAATTTGAATCAACTCACCCACTGATTCCCTCAACCACCAAATCTGAATGGAGCTTTGTTTTAAGTGATAAGATGACATCCTTATCACTTAAACTTGCGCACCAAACAACCAAGGAAGTGATTCCAAAGATGCTTCTTGATCCAAGGAATATGCTCCAATAAGATCCTGTCTTATCTTTTTGTTATGAAACAACTTTTCAAAACCAATTCAAATTCGAATTCAAACACTTAAATTCAAACGTTCAAACATTCAAATTCAAAATTCAAAATTCAAAATTTCAAATTTCAAATTCAAAATTCGAATTTCAAAATTCAAATCCAAATTCAAATTTCAAAATTCAAATTTCAAATTTCAAATTTCAAATTCAAAATTCGAATTTCGAAATTCAAATTCTAAATTCAAATTTCAAAATTCAAATTTCAAATTCAAAATTCGAAATTCAAATATTTGATTATTAATTTAACTAATTAAATTAATTAGTAATGGCTTGGACTATCCAAGCCCATTACTAAACTCCATGCACCACCCACCCATTTAGGTGGGCTTCCAAACAGCTTCTTGGGCTAACAACCATTATTAGGCCCAATACCTTTAAAGCTAGTCCATCATGAGTACAAGGTGTTAGTGTGTGACCCATTAGGTCCAACTTAGCTTCTGACATAACTGGGCTTGGGCCCAACAAGCCCACAACCCAATTAATGACAACACAGAGCACTAGCAATGCTTTGTTGCCCCAGAACTAGTCAGATTAATGACTTGATCAACCTATTGCACATATTTGGTTACCGTATGTATTTCCCTTCGTCTCGGTTATCTTCCCATTAACCTAGGGTAAGGAAATGTATCAACCCCTGCGGTTTAGGGTAAGCTTTATTCGAAATAGGGAATCTTCAATTTACTGACTCTAAAGGCAGATCATCTCATGATCTCTTTTACTATGCATAGATTCCCGAGTCCCTGTAAAAGTCATCCCGATTTCTCCGGTTTACAGATAACCTAATCTCTCACAGAGATTTGACGAATTCCTTCAGCTTATTACACTAGCTCTGTGCCCTTTAAGGACACGCCCAATAGTATACCTATGAGTCTCCATGTTTCAGGCAAACGAGGCATACAATCAAAACATGCCTTCAAGAACACAGTCTAGGTAATAACTTCTGGTCTAAGGAAAGACATACCCAAACATAAAGAGATTACTCTAATGACACTATCTGTGAGATTTCCTCATAGAGTCTCTTTTGGGTCTGTTCAGTGCGAGCTATACTCTTATAGGTCCACCCACGACTTTAGCTAAGATATCTCCATATCTGCAGCTCATGAGGTCTTTACCTTGTATCCATATACAAGTAGATAAGTTGCACTAGTCTTTACTCGAGATCACTGATCCCCAAACTCAGTGTCTCTAGACTAGGAACATATAATTAGGAATAGACATGCAATATCCTTGAATCCTCATGATCGTGATCTCATCATAGATACTCAAGAGATACCTGTTCTATTCCAAGGGGTTTATCCAGTTCGTTCATATAATATTAACAGTAATATCGAGACACAATATGAAACTGAATAAATAGTGCTTTCATTTATTTGCGACAAACAAAGTTCTACATCTAGTGTCCTTTATTTAATCAAAAGATTGTCTCTAGGACACCCATATGCTAACAAGCTCCCACTTGGCCTAGAGCCAATCAGACCTAAGTCGTATGCCCAAAGCCTCATAATGACTATCATGTTTTCGCTGAGAAACAGCATTTGTCAAAGAATCGGCCAGGTTATCGTCTGTGGGAACATAATCCATTTTTACATCATTCCTATCAATGATTTCTCTAATCAAATGATATCTGCGGAGCACGTGTTTAGATCTTTGATGAGACCTAGGTTCCTTTGACTGCGCAATGGCTCCTGTGTTGTCGCAAAGCAACTGTATGGGCTCATCCACGCTTGGAACCACCCTTAGTTCATTTATGAACTTCTTGATCCACACTGCCTCCTTAGCTGCTTCTGAAGCAGCTATGTATTCAGCCTCTGTCGTTGAATCTGCTGTTGTCTCCTGCTTGGAACTTTTCCAAGACACTGCCCCACCATTTAAGGTGAATACGAATCCTGACTGTGACTTGCAGTCATCTTTGTCACTCTGAAAGCTGGCATCAGTGAACCCTTTCACTGTTAACTCATTAACCCCACCATAGACCAGAAACACATCCTTAGTTCTTCTTAAGTATTTAAGGATGGTTTTGACTGCCGTCCAGTGACCCTCTCCAGGGTCTGACTGGTATCTGCTCGTAATGCTTAAAGCATATGAGACATCTGGTCTCGTACATATCATGGCATACATGATGGATCCAATAGCCGAAGCGTATGGGATTCCACTCATGCGATCCTTCTCAGGCTGTGACTTAGGACACATAGCCCTTGATAGGTGTACCCCATGACTGACAGGAAGAAAACCCCTTTTCGACCCTTCCATGCTAAACCTCTTTAGCATCTTGTCAACGTACGTGGATTGAGATAAACCCAACAGCCTTTTGGATCTATCTCTATAGATCTTTATACCGAGTATAAAGGCTGCCTCTCCCAAATCCTTCATGGTAAAGTTTTCTGAAAGCCACTCTTTCGTTATTTTTAATGTGGGGATGTCATTTCCTATTAGCAATATGTCATCTACATAGAGCACTAGGAAGACGACATTACTCCCACTAACCTTTCTGTAAACACAAGGTTCATCCTCGTTTTTGATAAAACCGTTACTCTTAACGACTTCATCAAAACGTATATTCCAACTCCTTGATGCTTGATTTAGCCCATATATTGACCTTTGTAGTTTGCATACCATATGCTCCTGATCTTTGTTTTCAAAGCCTTCAGGTTGTGTCATGTACACTTCCTCCTTCAAGAACCCATTCAAGAAGGCGGTCTTGACATCCATTTGCCAAATTTCATAGTCGTGGTATGCTGCTATTGCAAGCATGATCCTAATAGATTTGATCATGGCAACTGGTGAGAAAGTTTCATCATAGTCAACTCCTTGTCTTTAACGATACCCTTTCGCCACCAACCTAGCTTTGTAGGTCTGAACGTTGCCATCTGCATCAGTCTTTCTTTTAAAGACCCATTTATTACCGATAGGAACTATTCCTTGCGGTTTAGGAACCAAGGTCCATACCTTGTTCTGATACATCGAATCCATTTCAGATTCCATGGCTTCAAGCCATCTTGAGGAGTCAACATCTTTGACTGCCTCCTCGTAGTTACTTGGTTCATCATCCTCAACAGTTTGCTGATTCTCAATCACAAACCCGTACCTTTCAGGTGGATGGATGACCCTTGTAGATCTACGGAGTTGTGTGTTTACTTCTCCATTGGAGAACGTCGCCTGTGGAGCAGACTCGGGTTCCTCAATCTGTTCTTGTGGATCTTGCACTTCTTCAAGATCAATCTTACTCCCACTGCCTCCTTGAGAGATCAAATCCTTCTCAAGGAACTCAGCATTCTTTGACACAAACACTTTGCGTTCTTCCATGGAGTAGAAGTAGTATCCCTCAGTACCTTTAGGATACCCCACAAATAGACATTTAGTACTCTTAGCACTAAGCTTGTCTGATGTCAACGCTTTGACATAAGCTGGCGATCCCCATACCCTGAGGTAACTCAGGTTGGGTCTCTACCACTCCATATCTCATATGGTGTGGTCTGAACAGATTTAGACGGTACCCTATTTAGAAGGTATGCCGCTGTGTCTAAGGCATATCCCCAAAACGATTTTGGAAGTTGAGTCTCACTCATCATAGACCTAACCATGTCTAACAAGGTCCTGTTTCTCCTTTAGGAGACACCGTTTTGGTGTGGTGTGTAAGGAGCGGTAAATTGTGAGAGAATTCCATTTTCTCTCAGATAACCCTGAAACTCGTGACTCAAATATTCACCACCACGATCTGATCGTAATGTCTTAATCATCTTGCCACGTTGTTTCTCCACTTCATTCCTAAACTCTTTGAACTTTTCAAACGCTTCAGATTTATATCTCATTAGGTATATATACCCAAATCTTGATTTGTCATCTGTAAAGGTAATGAAATAAGAATATCCACCTCTAGCCTCAATAGACATTGGGCCACATACATCAGTATGAATGAGTTCTAATAACTCACTAGCCCTATGACTCTCAAGCCCTTTGGGCTTTTGTTGAATCATTTTCCCAGCTAGACAAGATTCACACTGTCCATAGGATTCCAAATCCATGGAGTCCAGGTATCCATCTCTATACATCCTAGACAATCTTGTTTCATTTATGTGCCCTAGTCTACAGTGCCAAAGATAAGATTGATTATCCGTCCTAGGTCGTTTCACATCTATATTGAGCACTTCATTTCCCATTTCTAACACATACAATCCATTTATTAAAGAAGCAGTACCGTAAACCATATCATTCAAAATGATAGAAAAAGTACCATCCCTAATACTGAAAGTATAACCATCTTGTTCTAAACAAGAAATTGAAATAATGTTTCTAGAAATATGCGGAACATAAAGACAATTATTCAAATGCAATAAAAGGCCCGTAGGCAAAATAAGGTCAGCATCTCCAACTGAATGAGCAGAAACTCTTGCTCCATTACCAACGCGGAGATCCACCTCGTTTCTATCCAATCTTCTTGGGCTCCTAAGTACCTGCAACATATTGCAGATATGAGAACCGCATCCGGTATCCAATACCCATGAGGATGGATTAGCATAAGAATAATTTATCTCAATCATGAAAATACCTGAGGCAGAAGCATCACCATGCTTCTTGTCCTTCACATTGTTCAGGTAGTCTGGACAATTCCTCTTCCAGTGGCCTTTCTTGCCACAATGGAAGCACTCAGCATCACCCTTGTCCTTAGGTGCCTTCTTACCCTTCTTCTTCTTGGATTTTCCTTTGGGCTTAAGGGGGTCACCTTTTGCAGGCTCCTTACCCTTTCCCTTGGCCTTGCTAGGCCCACCAATCAAAAGAGCCTGTGTCCTATCCTTCTTGATAGACACTTCAACTGTTGTTAACATGCTTAACAACTCAGGCAAGCTCACTTGCATCCCATGCATATTGTAATTCATGATGAATTGACTGAAGGAAGGTGGAAGTGAGGTGAGGACTAAGTCATTACTTAGCTCGGCATCCATGATGAAGCCTAGGTTTCCTAGCTTCTCAATCAGCCCGATCATCTTGAGAACATGGCTGGCAACAGACATGCTCTCAGTCATCCTACAAGAGAACAGTTCTCTTGAGGCCTCATACCTCTCATGCCTGCCTTTAATATCATACAACTCCTTGAGATGTACGATAATAGAGGGAGCATCCATATGCTCATGCTGCTTTTGCAGTTCAGGCGACATGGATGCCAACATGATGCATACTGCCATCACATTGTCATCCAAGTGCTGTTGGTGGGTTACGAAATTAAATTCCGCAAACCCTTCTTCCCCTTCCCGTGGAGCTACGGGTATTACAGCATCTAAAACGTAGGCAATCTTTTCGGCCCTTAGAACTATTCTTAGGTTCCGATACCAGTCCATAAAATTTGAACCGGTCAGTTTATTCGTATCGAGTATTGAACACAGTGACAGTGGATTAGTCATACTATAAGCTGAAAAGGATGTAAATATAGTTTTAGTTAATATACGGTTATGTAGTTAAAAGCAGATTATTAAAGACTTGAAATAATTTGCCCCTCCCACTATTTTATCTAAGTCAATGACCCTTCCTTTTGACTTAGGGTTAATCTACTTTAGATTTTACCTTAGTGGGATTAAGAGTGCGATTATTTATTTTAATCTCCGTCTGAGACCGCAAGATTAATTTAAATAATGGGTTGATCTTTATCAACAGTATCTCATGCCCTCTCTTAACATTAGGTTGACAACTCTTTGTCACTTAGTGGTGCATCTCATGCAACCATCCTAACACCATTACCCTAAGCACATAAGCCCGGCTGTGCCTGCAACTTATGTCTTAGTTAAGTATTAAACCAGCACCCTAAGTGTCTTACACTTCAAACACTACTCTAGCCTAACGAAATAGTGGGTCCCAACTGAGTTGTGGAGCACCACTATGTAGAAGAGTTTTGAGTAGCATTGGTGGTGGGAGGTAATCATATGCTTAATTATTTATTCCTTTTAAGGGTTCCTTTTATCTTGGGGTTAATTAGGTCCCATCAAACGCATATTGTAAGTTATCATGCTAGTCGTTACCTATGTCAAACATCTATCGGTATACACTAGTCGCTATTGGACAAACATAATAACCATACAAAACGCGGTTTGCCCTATTCATGCATACTAGACGTTCTAATCATACATGCATATAAACAGTTTATATTGAGATAGCCATGGTGCTCGCGCTTTTGTCCTTTTTGCTTCTTTAAGCAACGGTCGCTTGTCGTCTATACGCCACTAGACTATTTCTCTAATTACAAATAATTAAAGAAACTCCATAACATTTTGGAGGGACAAAAATACAAAATCTAAATTACAAATACACTTGTAAATTAAAAGGCGCGATTACACATTAATTTAAAATTCAAAATTTAAATTCGGGCACCGTGACCATCCCCTTCCTGTTTGTACCTGAAAAGTTCAAAACTTGCAAACACAAACATTATATTATCACATAATATTTTTCACATGTATTTTGACATTTAACATTTAAACATCAAAATTACATCAAGATTCATAATCTTAAATTTCTCATTGGCCGAATTTAAAAACAATTTTAATTCAAATTTTGTTAATTCTTTCTCAAAGAAAACAAAATTAAACCATGCATGTAGCCATAAACCCCTTCATGGCCGAATCATATAGGTGACTATATGATAAATTTTGTCACAAAATTTCATGCATATAAACATGACACAATTCATGGAGAAAAATAAGAAATCATTCAAGGTACTCTTAGTACCCTCCATGGCCGAATCTACCCTTTCAAAAAGGGTGTTCCTTTTAAAACTTTCATAAAGAAAAAGAAACTAAACCATGATGCATAATGTTTTATGAACACAGAATCAAATTTACATCTTCATAAAAACAAAAACTTTAACACTTTAAAGGATTTGTGATTCAAAATCCATATGCAGAATTTAAACTTTAACCCTTTAAAGATTTTTGACCGTGAAAAACTCTTTTCACAAATAAGGTACCATCACCCGTCGATGGTAAAGCAACCTGGCTCTGATACCACTTGAAAGTAAACTGGCCTTTGAAGGCCGATGCATGTAAGGTGTAAAACAAAAATTTTACTGCGGAACATACATCC
This sequence comes from Gastrolobium villosum, assembly GCA_032173675.1. NCBI lineage: Eukaryota > Viridiplantae > Streptophyta > Magnoliopsida > Fabales > Fabaceae > Gastrolobium > Gastrolobium villosum. The sequence continues at coordinate 36 of JAVKPL010014356.1, read as the reverse complement.
ACACATAGGTTCATGCTTTAAGACAGCATGATGTTA